>JBAMHX010000017.1:2659550-2672471 GCA_037177515.1 Pseudomugil tenellus
TTATTATTATTATTATTATTATTATTATTATTATTATTATTATTATTATTATTATTATTATTATTATTATTATTAGGTTGTCTGTCTCATCAGGCATCCGGCTCTCCAACTCATGTGCTCTGGTCTGAAATTTTCAATGCATTTTCTTATATTTGTAAAGGAAAGATTGACCCAGACAATATTGTGGTGGTATTTGGAGTAGCAAATAATAATGGTGCATTAATCGTCCAATCACAGTCAATTTAATTCTCTTCTTTACTGGCCCGTTGTTTAATCCTCACAAACTGGAAATCTCCCTCATCTCCAAAACACTCACACTGGGTGAGTCAGATAATGTCCTTCCTCTAGCTTGAAAGAATTAGAAGAATAGTTCAGAAATACAATTTCCAAATTGTGTAGAAATCCTTTTTGGATACTATAAAGATGTGTTTGTTGCAGACTCCTTAGATTTATAAACGTCCTTGCCCTCTCTTTTTCTTTCCCTTTCTCTCTTTCTAACTCACCCCTCTCTTCTTCCTGATTGTTATTTTTACAATAGTTTATTTAATTTATGTAATTATCTTTTCATTTTCTTTGTGTTTGTTGTCCTAACTATTATGACTATGATGAATAGATGTGGGAGGGTATTATTCATATTTTTGACATTCATTTAAGGCATTGACAGTATATGTTTTGAAAAAATTGTTTTATCATCAAAAAAGGCCTGTGTAGTTGAAAGCGACGGCTAGGGGTATATTCCAAACGCGTCCAATTCTCCTATTCCCCAATTCTCCAATCGACACAATACAATAATAAAAAGCTGCACATGTTCAGTCACAAAGCTCCACCTGGTGTTGAAACTTTGAACCAGTCCGGTATGACATCAGGACAGGATGCATCCTGAGGTCATGACCTTTTATTTGCACTTGATTTGAGGTCAATGAGACATCTAGTTCCAGAGATGAAGGCAAAAATCTGATTTTTCGTGCATAAAATGCCACCCAGTGGGGAAACCATAAATCCCAAAATGGTGAAATTCGATACAGATCGTCCTCTTGGGGATCTAAACAGGTAGGCTGAGAATCAAAATCCAATTGTGAAAATTGTTCAAGTTATCGCACTGACACAAAAGATATCCGGCGGAGGACGCAGTAGTCGGGATGAAACCATTATATCCCAGACATTAGGGGATATAAAAAGGTATTAATAGAGTTGCTTTGGAATCAGAAAAATAAACCCCAAAAAACCAAAGTCCTTTGCTACTCACTCACCTGAAGTTGTAACCCAATGATGCTCTGGCCTTGTCTGTCTCATTGGGGTTTCCATGCAGGCCATGAAATGTATACACTGGTTTACAGTGTTTTACATCCCAATCAAAGTTACATGTCCAGTCAACAACAATACCAATGGCTCCACCCTGTCAGAGCGTAAACACACAACACACAAAAAACTCTGCATCACAACAAGAAAACATGAAACAACAATAGATGTGTATCTACGATTACATAGATAGAATTTTATGTCTCTAGCTTACTTTTAGAGCTACAGTTTCAAAGCTGAAACCAGACAGTTTTACTATGTCTCCCAGTTTGAATATTGGACAAAGTGGATCATCATCAGGATGATAAAGGCATTTTCCAATGTAGTTACTGTCTATTCCTTCCACAAGATTGCTCCTGAAAACAAATAAAAAAATAGATTTGTCAGAAATTTTCTTCTTTGTTCTATAAAATATTGATTTTTTTTGCTATTTTTGATCATCTAGTTTTCAATTCAGTGTTGTGTGGATGAATCCATCACCTTGTGACATCAAATAAAGGGAAAGTTACAGAATTTTTGATGAACAGTGTGTAGTTCTCTGCAGACATCAAAAGAGGAGGGCTGGAAAGAAGGGAAGAATTACTCCAATTTGTCATGGAAAAACAATTTTGTGATCATGAAGAATGTGTTGTGTCCACCTACTCAGGGACTTCCGTATCATTCTCTACTGGGCACCAAGCCAGCACTTCACAGGTTTCTGTGGAATTCACACACACTCCAGTCATATGTCCTTGAAACAGGAACGAAGGGAGAGAAGAGACAAAACTTCATATTGGAACAATTATTGGGCAAAAGTTCAACATGTGCTCTGTGGCGCTGGAAAAAACTGAATTCAAGCCATTTCAGCATTATCTGCCTAAATTTTTTATCTTATCTTAAATTGGCATCAGCACCCACATATAGAAGTGAAGCAAAGCAAATGCTAGAAAAGACTGCTTGTTTTATCTTGATCTAATCCCTACATGTAATTTTTCTTATGTAATTAGCTTCCTCGCTATCAGCTTCTCTCATCGTGAGGCCCTTGGTCTCTCAGCCGAAGCTTCTGACCTATCACCAGAGCCCACCAGTCTGTTCGGCTGCAGGGCCGCCCCACATGCTTGCTTGTCTACAAGCACAGAGACAGCTTGCCACCTCTGAAAGGACACTGGCACCTCCAGATGGATTTGACTGGTCTGAAACAGACAGATCTAACGCTGTGGTCTTTTTCAAGTCCATGTTGAACACACAGGACTTGAAAGGCTCGGAACAGAAATGTAGGACAATACATTTATGTAACTGCTCTTTGAACTCACTGATAATACTGGATTAGTTTGAAGGTTTTAAAAATATCTGTCTGCAGAGTTATTTGTTTGGATGTGATACATGACGGCTCACACATTTTATTCCACTGTCCGCTTTGTTTAGATAGACATGGATGCATCCGCTTGCCTAAGGCAGGGCTTTACTTGCATAGCGATCAACAAGCTACATAAGAGCAAAAACACCAAATGTTTGGTTACTATGACATACGTTTTCTTATTGGAATCTTTTTTTTTTTATCAGAGCTGAGCCAGAGCAATCCACTTATGTCTAAATGTTTACTTTTGCAGTGATGTCTGTCTGAAGCAGGTCCACAAAGGCTACAACCCATTTTGCAAATATGGCATAACTAACTTCATACTCTGCCTTCATGAATGCATCATGTGTCTCCATTAATTTCACTAAAGTGTCAGATGTACTTTTTCTCAGCAATTGAAACAAAACAGAATGGTAAAAAGCCAAATATTTGGTCTGATGTGAGATAAGCAGGCTCAGGGAGGACTGCTGAGATCACACACTGTTGGAGTTGTCGGGATTTACCATCTCCTGTACGTTTAAATCTGCCTTCATCACAGTCGGCGTTTGTACTGCAGTTGCTTTTGAGCTGTTACAAAAAAGAAAAAAGCATTAGTATGTGAGAAATGTGCTTCTGCAGAAAACAAAGGGTAAATTCTTACTGAGAAACAAGGACAAAAAAAAGTTTTGAATTCTTTCTGCTACTCTGCAGTCCACATACACTGTAGTTTATGTCACATTGAGCCCATCAACCCTAAAAAAGTTGGGTTTCTTTTTAGTCTTTTTTTTTCTTTGGGTTTTTCTGCGGTGCAGCAGACAATTACCACAGAGATCCACTGATAATGGATCACAATTTCCGTTTTGCTTGACTATTTATAGCAATTGAGAAGTCAAACAGAGAGAGAAAAAGGATAAGGAAAGAAAATGTTTTCACATACCTCTGGACATTTTCCTATCGCCTGGCCTTCAGTCATGATGTAGTTAGTCATTACGACAAAAGAAGAGTCTCCCTGAAATTTTGGATTAGAAAGACAAATGGGTTGAGATCTTTTATATGAAAGGTCTAAGAGCTTTTATATTCCTCACACAAACACACACAAAGGTGGCATGACAGTCAGTTTTTCATGCACAGTTCAACCACTACTCTGTAAACCAGCCAGCTAAGTGTTCCAGGCCATCCAACCAATGATGAGTTTGCATGGCTAGTGTTAGCTTAGCTCAACATGGCTAGTGGAGTTTGAAATGAAAATGAATGAATTTAATGAAAAATACTTTATTAATCGCAGAGGGAAATTCAAATTCTGTAGTCATATGGTTCAGTTGTTTGTGGTTTTTGGCTAGTGGAGTTTGCATGACTAGTGTTAGCTTAGCTCAGCATAAAGACTGTGACTCTATAAAACTGGAAGTCTGGTTTAGTCTTTTCAAATCTTTTTGTGTGTATGTGTGTGTGAGGGGCCCTCTGTTGATATCAGCTGGCCTCTCTGACTGCAGAGGTTGCTTTAGTTCTCTTGGAGCCTGCACCCTGTTCGTCCAGGTCATCTGTCGCCCTGTGGGGTCAGTGGCCCAAGCACATTGGGGCCTGTTCCCCCTGACTGCGGGGGCTCTGGCTGGGGCCTCCCTCTGCGGCACCCTGGACGGAGCCAGTTTTGGCTCCAGGGACAGGTCTGTGCACAATATCGTTTTTATTTCTGTCTCGAATCTGTGGTTAGATTGCATTACTTCCATTGTGGTGTATTTCTGTCTCCTCTTTGTTTTCTGTTTGCTTTCCTTTCTGTTGTCTTTCTACCCTTTTTCTATCCTCCGTGTTCAGGTCCAGCAATATATGAAAATTCTGTAGAACAAAGATTTGTTCAAAATAAACAAACAAAATAAGAATTCAGATTATCAAGGGGATTGTTACATTTAAAAACCTCAAGAAAAAGGAAATTTGCTCAACACAGCACCACAGCCAGACCATCATTCTGCCTGCTGTAATGCTGCACAAGACAAGTAAAAAAAAAACTGTGAACGCACCAACCAATGTACAATATTAGCTTTAATCCAGCAGACATATGAAAATAATTAACATGCTTTCTCATTAAAGAAACACTACCCACAAAAGTCTGTATGAAGTTTTTCTTCTGTCTCTTACTTTACTGTCATGTTTTAAAAGTTATACAAAAAAACCTATATACATTGCTTTAGAAACTGAATTATCAGTAGTTGTAGTTCACATAGTAACGAGTAACTTGGGCAAAACAAACAGTAGGAATAGCTGATCATAGAGCCACTAAATCAACAGGAGGTCAGGATATATGGAAAACTATTGGATCATAACATAAATCTCTGTTTAACACCAGCAGTTTTATGTCAAAGCAAGACTGTGTTATTCTTACCTATGTTATTATTATTAAAGGCCTCGTGACAAGTTGGATCCATGTTCTTATCCTTTCCTAAATCTAATCAGGTTGTGTTTGCCCTTGCCTATTAAAACAGAATATCTACAACATAGTCTTTGGCAAGGAGAAAATCTTAGACAATAAGTTTAACCTAATAACTACAACTCTGTTTATGTTATAATTTCATATCTAATTACATCTTTTCATTCAAAATGTTCAATATTTAAAATTTCCTGTGCATGTTGTATCAGGACACAATGGTAATATATTTTCACTGTACAATCAGAGTTGATCTTCAACAAGTAATTATCACATTTAACATAACGCATGTTAAAAATGGTAGTACTGCATTATAAATGGAAAAGCCAGCTAGGCATTATTCTTATTGAAATAAGAAATACACCCAAACAAATCAGAGGTTGCAGATGGCATCATATGCTGAGCTAAAATCTTGGCATTAGAGTGCAGATTACTTGTACGTGATGCACTAATGTGCAATTTATGTACTTTACCACCCTCAACCATCATGGCCACAAATTTTATGATCTATTCCTTTTTTTGTTCTGTACAGAAAACAAGTCTGATGGTTTCTTTTATTCATGGGGTTTAATATTTTATTTGCAGAGATCACTGATAAATTATCCACTCAAGCTCTATGGATTATGGAGATGGCTGTCCCTAAAACTCATCTTTAACAAATGTAACACTAAAATGAAGCAACCAACAGGGTTCACTTGCAATGGATTTCAAAAGTGAAAAGAATTTTATGTAGGATACATCCAAAAACTGTCCTACTGTATTTATACAGTAATTTCATAGAGAAATTATTTTTGCGCTATTTTTATGTGATTTTGCTTCTTCCTTTTGTTTTCATGGGAATTTGGTTGCTTAAAAAGTTTTGATAGTTCATTAGAAACAGTGCTGGATTCCATTTTACAATGGTTCATTGTGACATTAAGAATGAATTGTTGTGAGTTTCTGATTTATCCCAATGCAGCCCGCTGAGGTAACTATCTCACAACGAGGTCCTTTTTACAATAAAGCTGTTGATTTGTGCTTGATCAAAGAAAACTCTGCAAAAAGGCCTTTTCATTCTGTTGGTTGCGATTTTCATGCTTCTGGGTCCACACCCAGAAGACAAAACACACATGAAACATGTCATTGTGCCTTCTCTGTCTCATTCATAGAGATAACAGGACTCAGCAGAAAACAAAGAAATGTATCTAACCACACTATCCGTTTTGGTTGGCTGTTTGCCAAACTTTTGCACGCAATAACTTTTTGCAAACACCTTTATGTCGACAAAACCATAAAATGACTGGGTTCATGTTTTAAAACCTGGACGTCATTCTAGTCTGTACATTTGCTGAATCTGACATAACAGCAAACAAATATTTAACCAAATGATTCGTGTAAAAAAGAAAGTAAAAACTTCTTTCAATGTTTTATGTATTAAGACATTAAACGTTTCATGAAGTCAGTAGGCACCTATTTACAAGCTTTTATTTTATATAAAGTAATGAATGAGGATGGGATATTTATGACTGAACCACTTAAGTGTAAATCAACCATCCAATACACCACTCACTGAAGAATAAATAAATACATATTATATAATTGGTCATAAATGCATACATTGTGATTACCTCTGCGAAGGATGTTATGTAATCGTTGGCATTTATCTCTCAGTCTGTTTGTTTGTAGAACACAATTTAAAATGTTATGGATGGATTCACATGAAAATTTTCAGGATTTATCCAGAACGGGAAGTTCAACAAGTGATTAAATTTCGGAGGTGATCCGGATCACCATCTGAATCCAGGAAGGATTTTAAGGATTCTTTAACATTGTGAGATAGGCCCTCATGTAATGGCAGCTGATGTCTCCTACAGGCTCTGTCTGCTGTTTTTCACTCTGACAACGATCATGTGTGGCTGAGCTCTGACAGATGTATCACCCTAAGATAAGTCCAATACATATGTCTGCTGTTTTTCACTCTGACAAAGATCATGTGTGGCTGAGATCTGACAGATGTATCACCCTAAAATAAGTCCAAATAATAACCCTGGCTGAGGTCTGTGCTCAACAAGAGGTCAACTGAGTGCATTTCTAGTTACAAAAGTTTTTGTTAGGGATAAATGGGAAAAGAAAATTATGCAGCTATTTTTTTAGAAAATATTTATATAATACAATTATGAAATTATATTATTCTATAAAAAGTATTTCATAGAATATATTTAAATAAGTAAAATAAAAACCAAGTTAACTACCATTAATAAATAAAAAACAATATCATTGCATGTGTCTCCAGAAGTAAAATAATGTATTTGCAAAATATACTGCATTGCTTTTTATTAATGCATGCACAAATGGGTTTTAAATGAAGCGGTTTGTTCCTGCAGGTCTTCAAATAAGATAAGACAACCTAATATATTACAGTGCATCACTAATTATTTATCTAAAACTAAGCCTAAAAAGGCAGAAGCAGTGTTTAAACAAACCTTGTGAAGTAAAACTTTAAAACACATTTAGTTGTAAATACTTTAAACAAACATTTTCTGATGACATGTGAGGTCACTTTACTGTGGAGGAATTTTAACCAGTGCTGCTTCAGGTGGAAGAGGCTTGCATGCACATATTAATGCACAGCTATACTACAAAATTTTAGTCAGGTTGAGGTCTGGAATCTGACTGGCTCATAGCCATCTGACTATTTCATTTTTCAGCCATTATGTGGTATATTTCCTGCTGTGCTTGAGGTCATCGTGCTGTTGTAGTTTCAGCAAAGCTTTATCTGTCAGACAGATGAGGAGTTTGTGTTGTCCAGTGGTCACTAATCATTTCCCGCTTGCCTCTGTGCTTGACAGCTGGTATGATGTGTTTGTGCTGTTTGCTTTTCACCAAATGTTCTGCTGTGCATTACGACAAAACTTCTTCACTTTGGTACCTTCTGTACGAAGAACACTGTTCAAGAACTTTTCTTTGTTCAGATCCATTTGGGCCAACTTAAGCTTGAAGGTGCTTACGTTGGGCTGTATTTTGACGAGTAATTCCTTCTCTAAGTTAATTTTGGATGTCTTTCATTCTTATCATTTTAGTAAAACATATCTGAATACTACAATAAAACTCCTCCATATCTTCTTAATTTAAATAGAAACCTTTATTTAACATTCTCTTCGCAAATTGATTTACTTTTTGTTTAATAGACGATGACACAGTGTTACAGCTGATATCCTGTTCTTCACCTGAAGGTTGTATTTATGTTTTTTTTTTGTTTTTTTTTTTATCATGACCAATCTAGTGGTGTGACAAAGAGGTTATCCTTCTCTTTTTCATGTGTTCACTATATATACTCTAAACAAAATCTGTGTTATTGTTGTTTAGCCACTGACTGGTATTCTTTTGGCGAGCCGAGTTTTGATGTTTACGGTCTGACTCAGCCTGATGTTTATTCATTCTGACAGTTTGATTTACAGACTTGTGGATGTTGACTTTATGTGACTCTGACCTGCATTTACAACAATCCTTGCAATGACTGTTCCAGGTACAAAACAAATCAACGTCAAATTAATAGCAATGTGACAGGCATCCAGTGAATGAAATGCTCCTTTGAGCATCAAACACTTCAGCCAACACATCACTAACCTGAGGAGGGAAGACGTAGTCGGCCACATCCCAGATTTTCTCAATCCCGCTCACGTTGGTGAAGCCCACTCCTTTCATTTTGGTTAAAACGGAGCTGACTGCTGTGTCTGTGGATTGGTAACCTTTCTCATAGATGAAAACCCACCTGTAAGAGACACAGAGAACATCATGTCAGCTACACAGCCTCTCTCTCCTCCTCAGCAAAATCATCCAACCCCAACAGCAAGGACATGTGTATGGGTGATGCTAGCATGACGTCCAACACAGCCAGCAACATTGCTGAAAGGGACAAATGTGCAAATGAGTGTCCTTTTTTCACCAAAAGGACAGATTTGGGACACAATATCCTATAAAACAGACATTTAGATGCCTCTGCTTCTGTTGGAATGACGCTTTGCTTAAACATTGCAAAGTAGCTCAAAGCAAAAAGTAAATAACTTGCATTATCAGAGCAATGATCAGTACGAAGACAGAGCTGATCACTGCCGCTGTGGGGCATAAGAAAAGCCCCACTGCTGATAATACAGATAGCATTTCTGATAAACCTGAATAAAATTCAGGCTTTATTACTTTCTGCAAGATTTTGGATTGCGATAACAAGTGGAGATAAGTTACTTGTATAATAGCTGTAATATACAGGGGCATAAAATGCCCACGAGTATTTCAACTATTTCAGAAGGACAGGCAGCACAGAAGGAATGAGGTTTATATAAGGAAGATGTTTGGAGCTACTTGAACTACAACCAGCAAATCTATTTGTTCCCATCCTCATATATAACCCATAACACTGACATGAAAAGTAGCTCCACTACAAACAGCAGGAGGGAAATGCAACGCATATAAACATCGCTGGCCAGCGGGAGCCTGTCCAGTTTCTGCATTAACTATGCAATGTGGACACTGGTTTATCATTTCACAATCAGTTTAAATGTAGGAGATGATGTGTTTGCTGGCAGATGTTTTAAGTTTAGTAGTATCACATCTCAGGACGGGAACCCCAGTCAATGTGTTTTTAACCCTGTAGCCATCGTCTCCCTGAAGATGTCATGTGGCATATATATATATGTTTTTTGTTATTATTTCTGGTTTAGGTTGTTAATCCAACAACAAATCCTTTATTTAACACACTTCTTTTACTTTCTGCTTGAGCTTAATTATTTGCACAAGATCCTGTTCAAACTCCGGGATAGCAACTTTTGGGTTTCCTTGGCTACATGTAAACACATTACAGTGACATTCTGTCACTCCCTCATTGAGTTTAGCCACTAACTTTTAATGGTAATGATTATAAAATAAAACTTTTTGGTTTGGTTTAAAGAGAAACATAGTAAAAACAGAAATCCACTAAAGATTGTTGCGCTTTGCTGCCTCCGAATGGAGGCTAATCCAGCTATTGATCCATCTTGTATCCTGTTTCTTATGTTTTTTCCAGCCAGTATAAATCAGCCCATCTTGACTCTTGTTTTGTTACTTTCTCTTGCTTTTTATTTTTTAATTAGTACATGGTGTGCATTATAAATAGCCAGTGTGCTGATGCTCACTTTGTAATGTCTGGCATGGTGTCTGGCAAAACACAATCATCACAGAGTCTATCATATAGTGTCTGTGTAACATAGAAGTCGGAAGCACAGAGATTTATGTAGAAAGGTTATGTAGAGCTGATTTAACAATAAGACTAAAACTATCATCAACATATTTCTAATTCACATGTACTTGCTGCCATGACTACTAGAGGTGGCTTATCATCAAACTAAACATAATTTTAAGTTATTTAAACAACATTAACACATAACAGCTCATATAGATGTATTTTAATCCAGGATAACCATATGCAAAATATATACTCTAATGTAACATCATATTACATGATTATTGGTCATTTATAAAGACTCATATTTTTCTTAATCTTTAAATGCTTTTGCACCACCAGGAGATAACGGCAACAGCTGGTGAGCACTGAGAAGACAACATATCTGCTTAAATATATCATCAAACATACACAGCTATTTTATTGAGAGTGAGAAGCAATCACCATTTGGCAGAAAGCCCAAAGTGTGCATCTGATTCACAACAACAGAAACATGAGCTAAAATCAGGTTATGCAAGGAAATGATGAGCATGGAAATAATGGAAAGACCTAACAGAAGAAACAGCGACGTATGATTTGTATCTGTAGATAGAGACGAGAGGCAGGGAGGTAGAAGCTCCTTCATCTTCTGCTGTTTCCCAACTGTTCTGTGCCAATGAGATTAGGCTTCGTTTGGGGGGTAGAGATTGGAAAAAAAGGAAAAAAAAAAACATTTAGGAAAAACTAAAAAAAAAACTGGGGATTATCATTGAGCTTGAAGAGGCAAAAGATGGAGTTAATTAAGGAAATATTCATTACAGTTTGCAGAAGCTGCTGTTCTTTCACTTTGTGAGGAGATTTCCCTGAAACTGATTAATATATTTTCTCTCAAATATAGTTATTCCTGTGGGATTTATGTAATTATATTAAACTAACATTTAAATGGGACAGTTTATATAAGATTTTTCTTCTTTTAGTTATTTTTCATTCTTGATTTTGGATTTCATCTGGTTTTTGTTTGTTTTTGTTGTTGGATGGCCTCAAGAATTAATAAAATGAAAATAATTTTACTATTGGCTTTTTAAAGTTAACGAAAGCACAACAAATTAACTCTAAGCTGCATCAGCCTAGTTTTGTTTTACATTTTTGTTGATTGAAATGGCATCTTATGGATAATACTGGGTAACAGTAAGGACACAGTCCTCACAAGGGACCAAATGTTCTCCAGCACTCTGCATAGCAGCTGACAGATAAGGACAAACTCCTGCTCTTGTCTCTGCTGTTTAAACCCTGAGAAGAAGAACCTGGGCGGCTTTTAAATGACATTTCATCTGGTGGACATGAGCATCCAACCTTGTTATAGACTCATGGCTGCAAAAAGCAGGTGACAGAGGGGAAATGAGGTAACGTCCCAAGAGCGGCTATGCACATACCAAAGCGGTTTGATATAAAACCCAAATTACACATATTTCCTCTTTTTTATCCTTTTTTCCCCATTTCCAGAAATGATTATTGTGAACCTGGATTCAGCAGCATAGAAAATAAATGAATTAATCATTTTGAACCTCCTTTGATTATTTTTATTATTGTTTCATTATCCAAAACCTGCAGTGGGTCATCTAAAACACTTCTAACCTGCTCAACCTTGCTCACAGAAAAGGAAGACCTTCTTGATTTCTGCTCCATTTATGGCAACCATCAGAAGAACCAGCTGAAAGTAACACTTCTCAGCATCGTTATCAGCAAAATGTGCAGCGGTTGATTGTTATCAAGGCTAGCATGTGCCTCAGCAAGTTCATCACACTCACCTCCCCAGGTTTTGAAGAAAACAAATTCCTCTCATACAGATGTGCAATCAAACATCCCATAATTCACTTTCAGCTATAAAAATATATATATTTATACAATGCATCCATGCATGCAGGAATGTCAGCTGGTATGAGACCTTTCCTTTTGTCTGGGGAAACTAGTTGAACTTTAACATGTCAAAGCAAGGTGACGGAAGTGGAAAAGGATTAAGTACACGTTAGTGAACAAGCATGCAGAGGTTTTTGTCTCAACTTGCAAAGAGCAGACAAGATGAGATATGTTCCATGATAAGGTGTGTTTGCCACCTCTGTTTAATCGGCAAGTCGGACACGATGATTCACTAGGAGCTATCTCTTTCCCACACAGCATATTTTCCTGCGAGTTTATCTCTCAGCATACTGATTGTGGTATGTAAATGTTTTTGAGACGTCATTTCAAGCTAAACCATGCAACGAAACAGAACATAAACAAACATATAAAACAACAATGTGTGAGTCTTACCCAATGATGTAAGCCAGGACCCCCAGCTGGATCAACCGGCAAACCACTCCCACCCTTCTGTTCCTCACCAGCACCTGACGTGGAGTCTCGTACTCAAAGAAGAAGTCAGAGAGGCAACTGCTGATTTGGCTTTTCATCTTCTCCCACTGACTGACCCACAGAGAAGATGGGAGGGAGGGTTTTTCTCTTCACCCCACTTGCATAGACAAAAACACCTAAAAGTCCCCTCCTGATCGCCCGTGTCTCTGTTTCTCACTATTGCAGTGAGTCTTCTGCCTCCTCTTATAAGAAACGTCTGACACACTTGATGAGAAGTCCTAAAGTGGAAGCATTCCTCTCTCTCTCTCTCTCTCTCTCTCTCTCTCTCTCTCTCTCTCTCTCTCTCTCTCTCTCTCTCTCTCTCTCTCT
>JBAMHX010000017.1:2679863-2691261 GCA_037177515.1 Pseudomugil tenellus
GATAGATAGATAGATAGATAGATAGATAGATAGATAGATAGATAGATAGATAGATAGATAGATAGATAGATAAAATAATATTATTATTGGCATTACATGTCTTCCATACAAATTGCAATAACGTCGGGTCGATGACGTCAAACGTGTGCGCTGAATTTGACCACGTGGTGACGTTCTTGCAGAGGTAGCAAAACATCCGCATTGACGCTCGCTCGTTTGTCAGTCAGGACGAAAAAACTTTTCTTACATTTCTCTTTGACACCAAAGAGACACAATAAAAAAGCAGCAGAGATTTTCGCTATCACAGCCACCTTTTACAGACCATGCCCCACGACCCTGACCCTCCTCCGGCGAAAAGATTCAAGCCGGGGTCTGTGTTTTTCCGTCTCGAGAAGAATAAACCTGGAATGCTGCTGCCTCGAAAGGGAAATGTGACCACTCCGATAGACGTTCAGAGGAAACAGCTTCCTATCTACCAGGCGAAACCCCAGCTGCTGAACCAACTGAGACAGCTTCACAGTGCCATTGTTATCGGTAAAAACCCAAAGCTGCTGTTATCCATCACTGCTGTGCTCTAGTTGCTCACATCAGTATGAGTTCACTTTGAAATGTTGAATTCTTTGAGTAAATTTAGAATAAAACTAGCATTTAAGCAAATCCTGGGAAGTATATTTCAATCATGGTGAGCTGTGCAACAAGTTTGGCTTATCTTATGTTTTCTTGTTTTATGATTATGTTTACTTCCTTATGCATCAGGTGAGACTGGCTCTGGAAAGACCACTCAGATCCCTCAGTATCTATATGAAGCGGGCATCTGCCGCCAAGGCATAGTCGCCATCACGCAGCCACGTCGAGTTGCTGCCATCTCACTGGCAGGAAGGGTTGCAGAAGAAAAGAGAACTCAGCTTGGCAAACTGGTATCCAAAGCATTAAAAAAAACATGCAACTCTTTCTGTGTGTGTTAAACTTCTCTTTTTGTGGGATTAATTTCAACCCTTTAATTTCAATCCTTATAGGTTGGCTACACTGTGCGTTTTGAAGATGTCACCTCCGCAGAAACAAAGCTGAAGTTCATGACAGATGGGATGCTCCTACGCGAGGCCATCGGAGACCCCTTACTGCTGCGCTACACCGTGGTGGTCCTGGATGAAGCTCACGAGCGCACTGTGCACACCGATGTCTTATTTGGTGTTGTTAAGACTGCTCAGCGCAGGCGCAGAGAGCAAAATAAGATTCCCCTGAAGGTAGGAGGATGGTATCAGAGCTCCGGGTTTCTCCGTCGCGACAGGCCTTAAAGACAGCTTCCTTTTGTCTGTTTCTGCACAGGTCATAGTGATGTCCGCCACAATGGATGTGGATTTGTTCTCCGAGTACTTTAACAAGTCACCTGTGTTGTACCTAGAGGGACGACAGCACCCCATTCAGATCTACTACACCAAGCAGCCTCAGTCAGACTATCTGCAGGCTGCGCTTGTTTCTATCTTCCAAATCCACCAGGTAGTCTTCAGCTCTCACTTCCTGCGTTACTGGTTAAGTTAGACTCCTGACAAAGCAGATTTTTCCCACTGAAAATGTTTAGATGAAAGGCAAACAAGCGCTTTTCTTTTTCCCTTTAGCATAGCAAAGAACCTGCATGTTTACGGTTTTGTTGCATGCTTATATAAGTGGGATGATCCTTTTTGACATGCTGTCCTCATTGCTTGTGTGCAGGAGGCACCACCTTCCCATGACATCCTAGTTTTCATGACGGGTCAGGAGGAGATCGAGGCTCTGGCGAGAACATGTCGAGACATTGCCAAACATCTTCCTGATAGCTGTGGCCCTATGGTGGTCATCCCTCTGTATGCCTCTCTACCCCCAGCACAGCAGCTTAGGGTCTTCCAGCCTGCTCCAAAGGTAAATTAATCAGAAACACGTGATATCATTGTTCTCAATGGACAGTGAGTAAAGGGTGCTATTGTACTTATTGTGCTACGAGTCACGCTAAAGGCTGTCATGTTTGTTCCGTCTGCTGCTCTCCAGGGTTGCAGGAAGGTCATCCTCTCCACCAATATTGCCGAGACATCAGTTACAATCTCTGGGATCAAATACGTCATAGATACGGGGATGGTGAAGGCCAAACGATTCAACCCCGGTGAGATGATTCAGTCTTTACACATGTGAGGAAATTGATTCAGTGCTTACTCCACTTGTTAGCATTTTATCTTGTGTTTTTTTTTTTCTTTAAAAAAAAGGGCCCAAACGCTGCGCGGCATATCAGCTCTGTGTTGTCTGAAAAGTATGATGTTTGATACAAAAACTAGCTTTAAAAAACTAGAAAAAAAACTACAACAATTAGGTTAATTTTCCTTGAAATAAGATAAAATTTCTTGTTCTGTTAGCAGATAAAGGAACATTAACCTGTCAAGAATTCCTAAAACAAGTAAAATAATCTTTAAAAAAAGAATAATTATCTTACATTTAAAAAAATAAGCATATCTGTCCTTGATTTGAGATGTTTAATCTTACTTAGATTATTGTTTTTGCAGTGTTCTAATTAGGGAGTTAATGTAGTGATTTTAAATCATCAATGCATCAGGAAAGGTGCGAATAAGGATAATACTGTTCAATCTGGCTTCTGTTTCAAACATCGGGAGTGATTATTGTCTCTTTATCTCAGTAATTAAAACTTTTCTTTTGGGCTGTTGAGTGTAACAGAAAACCAGAACCTTCTCTCACACGTTTTATTGATTAACACATTTATTCATAAACTGTTTTTCTCTTTCTGATGTTAAAGAACTTTAAAAAAACCCAGAGGTTGGAAAGCAGCCCCTTAGCATCGACCATGTTTTAGGTTTATTAGTTTAATCATTTCATCAGCTTCTACAAGCACCTGTATGTTTATCTTTTGCATCTTCACTCTTAAACCAGGAATTTCAACATTTTTGACAGCAATCTGGCATCCTTTGTTTGTTTTTAAGGTTCTGATGCAAAGCCTCTTTAGTTTTCTTTACTGAGAGAAAGAAACTGGAAAAACTGCAACGTGAAACTGTAAGCATTGTTAATTTAGATTGTGAACCCACATAATAAAGAGCATGTAACTCTTTTTTATTATTCTTATTTACATGCCTCTTATGCTTACAGCTGTCTGTTAGTTTGTTTCTTAGTGTTTTAAAAGTTCTAACCTTGACTTAACGTTTCCATTCTGTTCATAACGCAAGTTATTTACTGTATTTTCTTAAGCGGCAGAGGCTACAAAGTGGTTTGTGTGTAAACGTGTGCCTCACAGATAGTGGATTGGAGGTGTTGGCAGTGCAGCGGGTCTCGAAGGCACAGGCTTGGCAACGAGCAGGACGGGCCGGCAGGGAGGACTCCGGCTTCTGCTACCGTCTCTACACGGAGCAGGAGTTCGACAATCTCATCCCCATGACTGTGCCAGAGATCCAGAGGTAGGACACAGAGTCTCTGAGATGCTCGCTGTGTGCTGATCAGCAGCTTCTATGTGTTGATATTTCTAGGTCACAGTGATTGAATAGCTGCGTACGTGTGTGTGTTTTGCAGGTGTAACTTGGCCAGTGTGATGCTGCAGCTCATGGCGCTGGGGATTCCAGATGTGATGAATTTTGATTTCATGTCCAAGCCTTCTCCAGGTGATATGCCATTGATCGTGAGCCTCTGTCCACTTCTGATTCATCCAGGAGATGAAGTGGTAACAGTGTGTGTCATTTATCCCAGAGGCCGTCCGTTCTGCTGTACAGCACTTGGAGCTTCTGGGAGCCGTGGAGAGAAAAGAAGGACAAGTTCTCCTGACTGCTCTGGGGAAAAAGATGGCCAGCTTCCCTCTTGAGCCCAGATATGCCAAAGTACAGTGACCTGCTTCTGCGTTGATCTTTTTTTTTATATTGCCTACAGAAAGACTTATCTCCACATTTGTCTTGTTTGCTTGGCGTCACAGACCATCCTGATGTCTCCAGACTACTCATGCTCCGAGGAGATCCTGAGCATTGTGTCGCTGCTCTCAGTGGACACCGTGTTGTACAACCCTCCGGCCAGGCGGGAGGAAGTTATCGCAGCACGCAAGAAGTTCACCTCCAGTGAAGGAGACCACGTGACGCTGCTCAACATTTACAGAGCGTTTAAAAAAGTCAGCGGTAATAAGGTAGGACTTAGGAAATGTACATGACTGTAAAACATATAGTAATACTGCTGCTTAGTTTGCAACGTGTCAAACGTCTACATCTGCAGGAGTGGTGTCGGGAGAACTTTGTCAACAGCAGGAACATGGGGCTGGTGAAAGAGGTCCAAGCCCAGCTAAGAGAAATCTGCCTCAAGGTACACATCTGTTGTTCTCTGGGACTGCAGTGTTGCAACCATGTAGCTAATTCACTGTTTAAATAACCTAACAGGAAGGTCTGACATGTTGTTGGGTGATGGAGACAAAAAAGGCCTTCAGTAATAGTAGAGATTAAGGTTTTATCTTCATCTCCTTTAGTTGCTTCTTTTGAAGGCTAAAGCCCCTTTCAGACATTCTCTGTTACCTGGACATTAAGCGGACATTAACTTTTCGTCCCTCATGTCTGAAAGGTACAGTCCGGACTTTAAGCAGGTAGATCTACACCGAGTTTACCCGCTTGAAGTACAATGTTGCTTAATTACCGGGTAAACTAATCCCGTTCAGACATGCAGATTAATGTGCGGACATTAACCTTGGGGGAGGGAGGGGGAGGTGTGAGGACAGGTGCTACCGCACGAAGCAATGATGTAACTTCCTACAAAACGTAAACACGGAGGAAAAAAAATAAAGTCTAAAAAGATTTCAGGGTCTAGAAAAGGAAGCTGGGATGCAGCGACAACACGTGACTCAAAAGAAATCTATTTGAACGGAACTAAACAACCGGCGCCTTGGTTGAGTTAAACCTGTCCATGGTGGACGATACCGTGCAGGAAGCTCAAAACTCCGACAATACTGAATCTGGTAGGTGTTGCTGTCTAATGTTACTCATATGCGACGGGGTGGATGGTGGTGTGCGTGTAAATTCAGGTTAATTATATTCTTATTTAATATGTTTTTTTGTTGTCACTGTCACACGATGATACATCATATCCCGTTTCCAGGATAACAGTTTTACACGGACATTTACCGCCTATGTCTGAACGCAATTTACCGCATAAAGTCCGGGTAATGTTGTTGCTTGTCTGAATAGGCACGTCCGGGTGGTAAATGTCCCGATATTACCCGGTTACTATGTCTGGAAAGGGCTGAAGTGTTTGCATGAAAATTCTGCTCTTACTGTAAAAGAGAACAAAAAACACTCTGTGGAACCAAATCATGCAAGAAAAGTTGTAGTTAATATTTTTAAAACAAGTAGCTGAAGAGGGTCTGTTTGCAAAACAGGAATCAGTAACAGAAAATACGTAAAGGTACAGTGTGTAAAAAAAAAAAAAAAAAAAAATCACCGACATCTGGTGAAGAATTAAGCACAGCTGGTTGTCAATGGAGACTGGCCTCAGGTGCAGCAATGACTAAACTACAGGTAACTACTTCAACGTTGTAATTCTTCTATTTCTGCCCATTTTCCCAGCTGAATCTGAAGCTGGAGTCATGTGGAGCAGACATGGGAAACGTTCGCCGCTGCCTTGCTCACGGGATGTTCACCAACGCTGCAGAGCTCCAGCCAGACGGCAGCTACTTGGCTCTGGACACCCACCAGCCTGTGGCTATCCATCCCTCTTCCGTCCTTTTCCAGGCAAAGCCATCCTACGTCATCTTCAATGAGCTGCTGCACACCTCACGGTGCTACATGAGAGACCTCTGTTTGGTGGACGCTGACTGGCTGCTGGATGCAGCGCCGGAGTATTTTGGCCGCAAGCTGCACCTCACAAAGAGCTAACGGGACGTCTGCCTCAAACCCGAATGTACCCGGGTTTTTTGTGCAAGTCGGTGAAGAAAAGCGTCTATGTTGTGAACCTCCCTGACCTCTTCTACCTCTGAGCAGACATGCATCTGGCATGTGCCGCTGCAGCACTGCATATTAACGCCTCTGTCAAGATGTCAGTGGAGCCTTAAACACTTCAGTTGTTTAAGTCCATCTCACCATTCAGCTACATGTTTAGCACCTGTTTGGGAGGTTCTGTCAGGTGTTGCTTGTCAGTTGCATGCGATTACTTCACAAAAGCATGTTTAACACTTGACTCAAAAGAGTCAAAAAATGTTGTTAGTTTTTTTTTGTCAACTGAATTAAGCCAAATTAAGCCTGCTAAGTGTTGCTGTAGCAGACCAATCGTGGCTGTTGTTTTCATAGAAAGGGCTTTGTTTGCCTTTTTAAAGCTTTTTGAAGCTATGAAAACCTTAAAAGTATTCTTTCTCACTAGATAGTTTGGGGTTGACACGGAGTGGTCTTAAAATGTTTTTTATATACAAGTTTGTAGATTTATTCTAATCTATTGAAGCCAATTTGAAAAATATACAATTTAATATGTTTTCACATTGATTTTTTTACTATGATAAATATTCAACATGCAACTTTTGCCATGTTAGCTTGTGCTTGCTGTTTTTCTTCCTCAGTTTTAAGCTATTTGGTCTTAAGGTCACCTGCATGTCAGGATCGGTATGTCTTGTCTCTACAGCCTAGATCATACTCAGCGCCATCACAAACATGTATGATATACAGTGCATGAGATGATAGTCAGTGATCGGGTCACTCAGGTCCTCAATGAGCTCTAGAAAGATCATATGCTGAAGAATAGGATGGACAATGCTCTTTATACACACATACATCATATATATATATATAATTACACCAGGCTATGGATTGTACAATATGCACTGTAACCAAAATAAATTAAAAAAATATATATGTATATATAACTATAAAACCAAATGTATGTAACATAACATTCCCTGTGGAGAATTGCCAAACTCTATGTTTACAGAATCCCTTAAGAAAGTTCTGCACATAATTCACATGCCTGCATGCAGGATTTAATCCAGATTTAATTTTTAATTCAGGTAAGATATAATGCATGCATTTCATGAGTATGTCAAGCATAAACATGTTAATGACTTTTTGTAGTCTTACAAAACAACAATTATTATTTATAATAAAAAGATAACTTCCACTTGCTCCAGAAAACACGTTTTCATGAGAAATGATTGTGAGAGTCAAACAAGAACTTATGATCCAATTCTGCTTCACCACTAGGGTGTCCAAAGTTTAGTGTGTGAGGGCCACTGTCCTGCATTTTTTTTATGTAACCTAGTTCCAACACACATGGTTGAATGGGCCCAACACACTATGAAGTTCTGAATAATGACATATTTTTTAGTCTGATGTGTTGGAACAGGTATATGTGGAAACCCCGCATGGTTGAGGCCCTCAAGGGCCAGAACTGGACACACCTGCTTGTGCAGACAGATGAAAGCCAACACATTAAAGGCTGGAATTAGATTGTTTAATTTCTTTGTCCAACAGCGACATCGTCTGGCAGCAGGACTACATGCTTTACATGATGCAACTGTTTTGTAACCTTCCAGAATGACTGGTACCACTGGAGCTCAAATGAATGTTAATTCTGTCTGGGAAATAATGATGCAGCAGGTCTTCCGAGAAGTGACTTTTATATTAGACACTGGGAAAATATATTAAGATTATTCTGCTTTAATCTAGTTGCATGTCCTCTCGGTTCTCCTTGGGATAAGCTGCACACACTTTCTATCACATTTTTAGGCAAATAAGTGTGGCTACTGTAGCCACAAGGTGGCACCATTAGCTGTACCACGAATAATAATTTTAGATAAAATATTTGTGTTTGTTTTTTTGTTTTTGTTTTTTTTTGTTATATGTCATTTCTTATCTATATGGCATAAATTTCTTGTTTAACATATTCTTATTTGAAACTGGGAACATATTCTTTTCGCTTTTAAAGTATTACTTCCGGTGCAAAGGTCACAGTTACGCTAGGTCAATGTGTCCTTCCACACGTGTTGCCTGTATTTTCCAGAAGCAGTAGCACCGGGGTTGCTCAGGGTGTTCTGCGTAAGCTTAAATTAAATTATTCTGTTGTTGCACTGCTTTGTATATTTAAAGTCATGCTAAAGTCTGTAGTACGCGCGGTTGGAGCCGTAGTTCGCCTTTCTTCAGCTACGACATCCACAGCGCGAGCTCTGCCGCTCAGCTGTCCGACACTATGCTCTCCTAATTCGGCAACAACTCGGCCATTCACTCGGTCTCTGTGGATGTTAAGTAATAACGGAGCTTCGTCGGGATTCAGGCCCAAACTGTTTAGTTCTAAAGTCTTGAGTCCATCGGTGTCATGTGGATGTGGAGGACTGCACACAGAAGGTAATGTTCACGCTTCATTCAGTTAAGCTACCTAGTTAGCTGGCGAGCTAACTAGTTTATCTAGTTAATAAGCGTGTTTTTATTTAACTGACTGACACGATAGTGATTAAACATGGCTTGTCATACACGGAAACACCCAAATGGTACATAATTATGAACGCTTGTGTAAAAATAAATGTAGCACCTTCGTAGTGTGAAGAGTTGGTTCACCTTGGTAGATGTAGCTAATCACAGACACTTACTGGGTGAGTTTACTTCAAATAACTGAAAGCTTATAAAGCACACCTTTTTCTACGTAGTTATTTATATAGAGAAACCTCGAGGTAAGTCACTTGCATTTATAGAAAGGTTTGTGGAACATCTACATTATCTTTTATAAAGTATTATTAATTGGCCTAAAGTTAATGTCACGTGATCTCATTTCCCCTAAGTAAAGCTGATTATTTTGTTTTGTTAAACTCAACCTTCTCTTGAATTATTATAAAGCAAATCTTGACATTGAATCTACAATTGAGCTTTTTGCAGTGGTGTACAGTCAGGTTACCATCCTACAATGATGCATTTAGGTTGTTTCTTTTTACAAATATATTTAACAGGGGACAAAGCATTTGGCGGCTTCCTCTCTGATGAAATTAAAGAAGAGAAGAAGATCCAGAAAAACAAAGCTCTTCCCAAAATGTCAGGTGGATGGGAGCTGGAAACAAATGGCACTGAGGCTAAGCTCACAAAGCATGTTTCTGGAGACAAGTAAGCCCCCAAAACAATTACTCACTCTTTGTAGAGAAAATTAACCTACTACATTAGCTCAGTGTTACTCTTTTCTTTTTTTCAGGATTACTGTCACATTCAATGTCAATAACAGTATTCCACCAAACTTTGAAGAGGATGGGGAGCAAGGGCAGCAGCAGAAGTCAGCAGAAGAGGAAGTGAGTGTTAGAAATCCTTCCTATATTTGTGATCTGCTTTATGTAAACGTATAAGCAGCACATCAGCCTGAAAGACTGGACCCGTGAAAATCTTTCTGCTTTTCACAGCCAGAAATTGTGTCAACACCCAACTTTGTGGTTGAAGTAACTAAACAGGGTGCAAAACATTCCCTTGTTTTTGACTGCCATTTTCCTGAGGATGAGGTAATAAAAAAAAAAAAAGCAAAATCAAAGCAGATTTTGATCCACTTTGCAAAATAATTGTTTCGTTTAAATAGAGAGGCTGAATTTTCGTGTTGCAGATGAGTCATGGCGAGGGTGAGGAGGAAAGTGACATCTTTGCCATTCGGGAAGTCAGTTTCCAGCCAGAGGGGGATTCGGACTGGAAGGAGACCAGCTACACACTTAACACTGACTCTCTGGACTGGGTAAGAGCTGAACCGCTGAATTAATTAAAAAAAAAATGCAGAAAGTCTATTGAGGCTGTAGCTTTTTATCCCAATGCTGCATTTTTCAGGCGCTGTATGACCACCTGATGGACTTCCTGGCTGACCGCGGCGTTGACAACACCTTCGCAGATGAACTTATGGAGCTGAGCACTGCCATTGAGCACCAAGAGTACATCAAGTTCCTGGAAGATCTGCAGGGCTTTGTAAAGTGTAACTAATGCTAAACATAAACCATAATAGTCACTTTTCTACAGCGCACAGCCCAACAAAGGTGGATAAAGACGCATGCGCTTAGCGCCCCCCCAAAGAGACTGATGACTTGTGTTAGTGTTTGAGTCGCCAAGAGTTGGCACATTAAAACTTGGCAACAGATGTTTCCTCTTTGTTCAAATGTTTCTTATTTTTCTGTAACTTAACTAAGATATTTTGAATTAAATGTTTTAAATGTTACAGTGAGAATGGGAAGAAACCATTAGACTCAACCCTGAATGTTAGACATGGTGCAGTCAGCATTTGTTTGGGAGGTCACTTTTCTGCTGCACTTTGACAACTTTTGCTTCTACAGATACAAAAGCTTTCAAGTCTTATTTCAACCTGGTAAGGTGTAAAGAAAAGGTTTCTCAACATGACTGTGATCAGTGTTTTCGTAGATGGAAAGTCTGTCCAATAAAACAATCTGATAACCAGAACATAAATTTGTTCTTCTTTATAAATACAAATAACATGGACGATGTCTTCACGGGTGGAAGTTGTGTTTTACAGCGTATTATTACAAAGTGGAACAAATGCAGCATGAGTTGTGTTTGCAACATATTTCTGATAGTTTGATGTTTTCCATGAGAATGTCTAACCTTTCACCAATTTGCTGCTACAGTAGTTCCAACAGGACAGGCAAATCTTCCCCTAAAAGCAGATCATTTGTATGAAACTTATTGAATGCAAGTCTGCAGGGAAGTATTACGGTTGTATACAGGTTTACCACTAGATGTTACTAAATCCCGCATGCAGGCCTGTCACGTTTTTTTTACATTTAATACTGAGAAGTGAACATGAATGGTTCTGGACCATTTATAGTCAAAAAGAAACAGACTAAAGAATAGAGAAGGGATTACAGAAATATAGAAATGTAAGAAAATGGATTAAAGTTTAGTAAAATATTGACACTACATATTTCCACCACAATTGGCTTTATGGAACTCCTTAGTTTCCTGTCTTTCATTATTGGATTAATTGATTAATCCAGGTGTGTCTGGCCATTGCCGTTGTGGTTACTGAGGTCAGACACACCTGGATTAACCAGTTCGTCCAGTAATGAAAGAGGAAACGAAAGGGTTGTCTTAAGTTCAGGAAGTAGTGGAGCTGTGCATAAAGCCAATTCTTAAAGTCCTGGATGGACAAGAATCCGAATCCAGGAAACTGGTCAGTCAACAAATTCTAAGCAAATCTTGTTTTTTTTTGTTTTTTTTTTTTTAGAAGGAACAAGAACAATCACTGTTAACATGCTTGAAGAAGTATAGGAGGAGCATAAATAAGTACCTTGGAGTTCAGCTGGACCAGTCTAAACATGCAACAAAGAAGCATCTACAACAGGGGTGTCGGAGTCCAGTCTTCGAGGGCCGGTGTCTCTGCAGGTTTTTGTTGTCTCCATGCTCCAACACAGCTGAATGAAATTAATGAAAAGTTTGACAAGAACCTGTTGGAT
>JBAMHX010000017.1:2693236-2716354 GCA_037177515.1 Pseudomugil tenellus
GCTCCACATGTCTGGAACAAACTCCCAGAGAGCCTCAGATCAGCTGAAACACTCAGTTTATTTAAATCCAGATTAAAACCCTCCTGTTTTCAGCTACATTTCAATAATTTAAAATATATATATATTCCTTAAGCTTTTATGTTTTGTAATCTTAAATTAATCATGATTTAAATAATTTTTAATAATTTTTAATGATATTTTTATCTACATGATTTTAATAAATTTTAATTGTCATTTTCTTTTTTATTTCTTTCTTGCTATATTGTTTTAATGATCTGTAAAGCAATTGAAACCCCCTGTGTTGAATTGTGTTGTACAAATAAATTTGCCTTGCCTAATTGCTGGGAAATTTAGATTGAATCAAAGAAAATGTAGTAGTTTAATATCCTTATAAAAAGTTTTAATGCCAGCTGATAGATTGTCATTATTAAGACAAAAAAGACAAAACTTCTACACATAATGACAGATTCATTTCAGTAAGTCAGGTTTGTATAGTAGGGAATTTATCAGAGCAATATTTGGTTGTTTTTGTCTATTATTATTACATCCAGACTTTCACTTAAGGGCTTTATAGCATTAGTAATAATAAGTCCTTACCTAACAATGTACCCATGTTGTGGTGCAGAAGTGTGTATTATTGTGCTACTGGCGCGCGGCTCTATCTTGAAGTATGTTTGCAAACGGGGGGAGGAAAGGTTGAGAGAGGAGGGGGTGGTGAGTCAGCTGAGGAGAAAGTTCAGAAAACACCGCGCTTCATGGCGGGCAAAGGGAAAGTCTGTCCTTCCGGACAGAACCAGCTGCATGACTCTTCAGAGTCTGACTCTGGACCCGAAGGGACTCCAGTTCGGTTGGCCGGTACCAGCAGGCCCCCGAGCAGCTCCTTCCCCGGAGCCCAGGTCATCCACAGTGGACACTTCATGGTGTCGTCGCCCCACAGCGACTCTGCGGCGCGCGTGAGGAGGAGCGGCGGAATGCTCCGGTACGACTTCGACACGGTGAACATGACGTGGTGCCAGACGTACCGGTACGGCCCGTTCAGCTCCGGGAGCTTGAGCATCGACCCCACACTGACCCGCCTGTTTGAGTGCATGTCCCTGGCTTACAGGTGGGTTCCTGCTGACTTGTCAGGGGATGAAGTAAAAACACTTGAGCTGCAGTTTTAATTTTATTCTTTAATAATCAGGTTTTATACCAGAAGTCTCTTTTTCACTGCATATTATCCCTAAAGACCATTCAGTTAGTTTAAGAGAATATTTTGGGCTTAAAATAATGCTTTAAGTCAATATAAGCAGAAACATTGAGATAAATAAATAGTAGATTCTTATTTATTCTTCCTCACCCACAACAATTTTCCAAGCACATGCAAGTACACGTTTTAGGAGCCGCAAACAGCTGTTTTTATGGAATACAACTTGATGTTTTCTAACAGATTTCCCCTTTAAATCTGATAGCTAATACTGTTGCTGTGGATGTGTTATCAGCCTCTTACACAATACCCTGGAAAATCTTCACTGGAAACTGGACTTTGATTCTATTTGGCAGGAAAAATAACATTGCAGCATAACTGAGGGAAAGAAGAGAAGGTCCTGAAATGATGCCCCTTTTTCTCATAGATGCTCTGTTAAACATTTATTTTAATCATATAATATGTTAAATATCTATATCTCCCTGCTTTTTTAGTAAAATATTAAGTCTCTCTGTTACATGTAGCCATGTAAAAACCCACTAAAAGCATGTTGAAGATTATTTACATGGCTTCCTAGCAACTCCCAGAGCACCTCACATTAGGATCCCTCGTCCCAGCACTCAGCAGGCACGAGGATGTTAGAGAAGAGTGCAAACAGGCTGGTTGTGTACCAAGGAAGAATCTGATGGGGTAGCTACCATTAGTCAAAACCCGGACATGTTTTTAACAGGAATGACTAACCCCTCTCACCCCCATTATTTTTCTGAAGTGTAATTGCTGCAGGGTAGCTCATCTTATTTCTCTTTTACATTTTCACAAACATGTTTCTCAGCAGGTTGTTTTCTCTTTTCCCAGTGGTAAGATAGTTTCTCCCAAATGGAAGTCTTTTAAAGGTCTGCGGTTGCTTTGGAGGGATAAGATCCGTCTGAACAATGCAATCTGGAGAGCTTGGTTCATTCAGTGTGAGTTCACTCTTCGCCTCCATTACCTCGCCCTGCAGTTTTCATGAATCCACCTCTAGCAATTGTAAATTCTCTAAAACAGGACTGTCCAAAGTCGGTTCCTTGAGTGCTGCTGTCCTGCAGGTGAATGTATCCACTGTTCCAATGCTTCTTTTTAATGGATCCAACAACTAATTAACTTCTGTACAATTAATCTGAGTCAGGTGTGTTGGAGCAGGGATACATGGGCTGTGTCTGAATGTGCGTCATGCCCTAACCCCTCATTCACTGCAAAGGGCTACACTATATAGCGCACTATATAGTTCCCTCATTCTGCTGGCGATTCAGAAACGAGGCTCACTACTTTCTCCCTGTTGTGCATCACGTGACTACCAGCTGTAACTATGGCAACCACAACAGACTTGAAGGTCTTGTTGCAAATCCAATCTAATTTAATGAGAAAATGTCTTATTAACATACATTGCATTTTATTCTTGCTTTGTATCATATTGATTCAGTTGAAAATAGATCAAAATTATTCTTTATAGTTTTTTTGTTAAATGTTTCTGACGTATCATTTCAGCCATTGTAATCTCCAGCCTGCAATGCATTGTGGTCTATATTGACCCATCTAGTGACCATCGATACTCACTACTTTTCAAGATGCATTGTGGGTAATTTTGAGTGCAGTATTTTTTTTCCCAAAGTACATTCGGAGACCCCTAAAAAATGAACTGACCATTATATAGGGCACTTTGTAGGGCATAAGGTGCACAATCGGACACAGCCATGGAACAGCTGCTGCATTGTGGCCCTTGAGAACCTGAGCTGGATACCTCTGTTTCAAAATTACTCTTCATATGTTTAAACTTTCAAAACCTATTCAAGCTTTTCAAATTTTGTATGCGACTATACCTTTTCTCCTCATTGACTGAACAGAGCTAATACTGAATTTTCTGTTTATAAAATTGCATATTTTATGCATTTTTATAATCTGCTAATTCATGTCTACTGTATTTTATTTACTCAGATGTAGAAAAAAGGAAGAACCCAGTATGTGGCTTTGTTACCCCACTGGAAGGTACAGAGGCAGAAGCTCATCGAAAGCCGGAAGTGAGTGATTTAATGAAGTGCTGAAGTGTCTAAATGATATTTTGTATCTGCAAGATGACTTAAACTTAGATTTTCCTGCTGTTTGGTGAACAGGCGATTATACTGGAGGGCAGCTACTGGAAAAGAAGAATTGAAGTGGTGATAAAGGAGTATCACAAATGGAGGATTTATTATAAGAAAAGGGTGAGAATTCATCATTTACATAGTAAATGTTCATTTTGGACTATTAAATCAAGAAATTTACTGTTTCTCAATTCACATTAAATTAATAAGAATCTGATAAACATGACATATCCACCACTTTCTCAGCGGACCCCGTTCCCATAATCCATTGCGTAAAATTATGCAGAAATTTGTTTTGCTCGTCCAGCTACATTAACAAAAATGATAGACTAGTACAGTTTTAAAAAGTAATACTGCTTCAGAAAAAAACTTAAAAATAATATTTTCATTACTCAAAAATTGGCCAAATCTCGAAGATGGATACACGGGTCGCATTTTAATCAAAAGACGACAGAATGGAGAGATTAGAGCCCCATCGTTTGCTCTCACAGAATGGCTAGATGACAGTTTAGGGCTCCGTTTGTTTAGCTCCGTTAACCACGATCAGGATTCAGGATGTTGGTTTCTTTTGGGTCTATTGTTGCTTCCATGTCCCCGCTTCCTTTTCTGTTTCACTGAAATCTTTTTAAACTTCATTTATTTTCATTAGCTAGCCAAAGTGACAGCTAGCTACAGCCTCCACTGCTGCCTCATTCACTGGTGTTTCACCCAGTATGAGTTGGCTTTTATTGCTGGTATTGTTCTTATTGCATTGTTTATTGGTTTTTATTGTTTATTATATATTTGATTGTTTTATTGCTTAATGTTTAATGTTTTTTAATATTTTAATTTTTAGTCATTTTATGTGTCAACACTTTGGTCAGCATTTGTTGTGTGAATATGTTTTATAAATAAAGTTGGCTTGGCTTGGCTTGGCTTGGCTAACTGCAGCGGCTCTATATTTACTTTGGCAAGCTGCCAAAAAGTCTGTGTTTCTGGCAGAGATCTAATGTAAAAAGGATCATGCAGCAGATTATTTATGTTTTTATAGTCAATTTCTTCCTTTTTATTAAGCTTTTGGTCCGTGTTAATTTATTTCACTTCATTTCACTGCGCCATACTTCACTCCACACGGTTCTCATGCTGTCTTCTCCGGCCGCTTTCTCAAAGTCACAAAACAACACATTACACTTTTAAGGCCAGCCTATGGTCATCAAAATACGGTACCAAATAAAAGATACTCCATGAACTAACCTGCACTAATAATCAGAGTACTTAGAGGCTCTTTGTGTTGCACTGCTGCAGGTGGAAGCAGGTGTCATGCTAACTAGTTAGCCTTCGCATCTAATTTGCTGCTGATCGTTCGTAGCTCAGATATAATTCTCAATCTGAATGCAGTTCTATTGGTTTATGATAAGCAAAATAATAAGAGCAGAAGAAGATCCTCTTGGTGGGTGTTTTAACTTCAGTGCTGCAACTCATTGTTATGAAATCACCTCATCTCTCTGCATCATCTTGCGAGTGACTTTATGGTCGTAACATGCTCCATTCATAAAATCTGGAAGTTTCCTCAAGTTTTATATGTATCCAACAAAAGCACAGATCTTCCCAGGAGACATTTCCGTGAATATATCGATTTCAATCAGCCTTCTAAAATATGCGTTTTTCCATGCATTTAGCGAGGACCGGAAGTGAGGACCCGAACAGGGGAGAAAAGGTGTCATGGTAGCCCCCAGTGTTTTGCTCAGAAAGTGGTGGATAGTGTATTTAAAGCTTTATTCTGAAGGTCTTCCATTTCAGATTTGAATATAAGTGCAAGAATTACAGTTCCTTGAATTAACTTTTTTTGGGGGTACTTAACTATAATTTAATCAAAAGCAGTTTTATACACATATATAGCAGATTTGTTGTTTAGTCAAATGAAATAAGGTAGATAACTGTGATTCCAAGTGTGGAAACACTTTGGGTTATTCTGAGAAAGAAAAAATAATATAATGTCAAGTTTGGTAAGAAGAAAACTTCTAAGCATTAGTTGAAAACATCAGTACTGAATGCTTGCAGGATCCTTTCTTCAGTAAATGAAAATCACAGCACGCAGTCAAATGAAAACCCCTCCAGAAAGTACACATATCAATGTCCAAGTTTACCATAAAAACAGCAAACAGAGATTCACCACAAGGAGCAAAATCTATAGAAGCCTCAAGAATAGAAAGAACACTTTACTTTACAGCAATACTACCTACATTTTGACCCTAAAACTCTGCTTTTGATTAGTTTTGATGCCACACTGACATTCATTATGCACATTCCTGGAGCCCACTTGCCCCAAAGTGTCCCAAGGTTGAGAAACCTGATTTAGCAAAGTCACCAAAAATGGCATTATTGGAAGAAGTAAAGAAAGAGAAAGAGAAAGTGACAAAGCACAAGCTAAAAACAAAGTTAAACATCAGACTGATTTTTACTGGCTAGAGCGAGATCAGAAAGGAGACAAGATGCACGATGGATACTGAATTAGCCTTTTTCAAGGTGACTGTTCAGTAGTGCTGCTTTTAGAGCTACAGAAGCTCTTTAACATCTTTCTTTAGACAGATACACTAACTTCAACCCAAATAACAAGAAAACAAGAAGAACTGTTATTTTTCAATGCTCCAAACATCATCTGGAAACATGTTGAAGCAGCATTAATAGACCTACATGCATGGCTTATGGTACCGCTAAATCTTTCATGTTAATTGATGTTGGATGCAAAGATCCTTAAAATGCAAAACCAATTAAAAGAAACTATAAAACCACAGATGGGCATTTATCCCAGTTATCCCGGTGTGTGTGTGTGTTTTTTTTTTTTGCCAAATAAGTGAAATGTTCCTTCATAGTATGATATAGTTTTATTAATTAACCCAATTATTGATGAGCCCCTGAAGAAAAGAGACCTACAAATTGAAAAGATGTATTTCCTTTCATTGATTCGCATTTGGACCTTCTTTGCTCTTTGGATCAGACTTCATAATGTCATATTTTCTTTTGCAGCTTCAGAAAAAGAAGGATGATATTCTATCGATGCTACAAGAGGTATGTAAAACAATGGTCCTCGTCTCATTCCATGTCTAAAGTTTTAGGAATGCCAATAGGTGGTCTTATATTTAATTTGACCTTCTGAAGGCTGAAGTTATGCTGCCTTCACATGCTATGGGAAAGATGATATTTTCCACTTGTAAATAAGGAATTACGAATTCTTTTGTTCAAGTGCTGGTGTGGCTGTAGTATAATAAAAAATGGCGGACAGAAACTTTATAATAATCTGGTACGTGGGTAAAACAGTCATGTGCTTTTTAATTCATCTGCTACATCAATAACAGGATGTATTAAAACTCAAACGGTAAGTGTGCTGTATTTTGTATGGACTATGATTAATATCTTAACCTAATTTTAAGGACAGAATTAAGCTAATCTTAATGCCATTAGCGTTGCTGGTGTAACATTATAATAAAACAGTGAGCTAACAAGGAGAGAAACATTTATTAGCCTGCACATGGGCTGCACGGTGGCGAGGTGGTTAGCCTCACAACAAGCAGGATGCCGGTTCGATCCCCGGCTCGGGCGGTGGCCTATCTGTGTGGAGTTTGCATGTTCTCCCCGTGTTAGCGTGGATTCTCACCGGGTTCTCCGGCTTCCTCCCACAGTCCAAAGCTTGGGGATAGGCTGGTTGGGGACTCTAAATTGCCCTTAGGTATGAGTGTGAGCGTGTGTGGTTGTTTGTCTGTGATAGGCTGGCGACCTGTCCAGGGTGTACCCCGCCTCTCGCCCTGTGTAGCTGGGATTGGCTCCAGGGAATAAGCGGGAATAAGCGGTAGAAGATGGATGGATGGATAGCCTGCACATGTGTTACCATCCACAATTTCTTCGCTGCTCTTCGCCATTTTGAAAAGTCAAATCCGACCTCTTCTCGGCAACTCGGTAGCAAAATAATTTTTTAGTTTTCCTGTGAAAATTACAACAAAAAGTGTGCAAATCTGACCTCGGCAAGTGGTATTTTTCATAATTCCCACAGCACGTGAAGGCAGCCTTAGCCAACTCGCTTCACATTTTGTGGGTTGGTGGCCTTCTGACTTTATTCATGTCGTTCGAGTCAACATATAAACATCAGAATACTCATAGGGGCTATTTTTAGCATGTGGATTGACCCTCCTTTGCTTAACTAAATGGGAAAGAAGAACAAGAAGAAGAAGGGAAAAAAACATGCATAGGCAAAACGACTCAATCTGTGCGTCACAGCCTGGCGTTTAGAGGCAGTTGACACACATTGACTCCCAGCAGTGACAATACCAACAACACTTCCTCTGGTGTTATCTTTGTTCAAATAAAATGGTTGCAAATTTTAATGTAATTTAATCAAATCTGACCTACTTCAAGCAGTCATTTTTTCAGAATGTATCTGCAGAAGGGCAGTCAGTTTGACAGTGATTCATGGAGGCAGAAACAAATGGTTTAGATGGAGAGAGAAGTGGGGCCAGAGAGGAGAAGAGACCTCATTACTGACAGCATTCACCTCCGAAAAGTGGTCAGCAACATACAGTATTTATAAAAGCAGATGTTAATGATCTACAAGTCAATATGCTGAATATCTCACAACGAAGCAACAGGTCAGAAACGGGGCTAGGGTTAGACCCAGTAAAAACCTCCACAGACAAATTTTGATTGTAATTCTCTGCAAATATTGCAAACAATTTGAGAGCTTCATTATTTACATGATGTAATGTCATTAATGATTCAGACACATTTGGAATTCAGTAATATTTGGCTTTGATCTGAAGCGCAGCAGTGCATTAAAAACTGGAAATGAAAAAATAACACATTGTTGTTGAAAATGGCAAGTTCAACCTCTTTAATATAAAGGAAAAATAAATAAATCCCACACCCCCACCATCTTTTCTGGGCTTTGGATCTGTGTCGTTCTGGCTGCAGAGATGAGTCCAGTGGATGTGATGGTATGATGTGGTATTAATGGTAACGGTCTGAATGACTTGCATTTCTCTAAGGCCACATTTAATTAAACATGCAGCAGCTGCAATCAATAGGAAAGTGTTGTTTATGTCACAACACAGTGCTAAACCACATGCTAGCAAAGAGTTCATGACATTTACTGAGACTTATTCATTTATTTATTGATTTCCTTACATGATATTATTGCATTGTTTAACCAGATCCAGACTTTTTAGAATGCTTGTAAACATCTGACTGAAATTGTACAAAATCAAAGCTAACAAAACTAAACTATCACAGCCTACAGTAGCTATATGTACACCGAGCCCTTTTGATCCAAACAAATGGACAATCAGAATAAAAATTGTGTCACGTAAGCGTGCCAGATCATCGGCCTCGATTGGAGACAATTATCAGTCAATTCTCAAACCTTTTTTTTCATAATTGTATCAGCAGAAAAAAACAACCGTGCACCTTCTTATTCTGATTGTTTATGGGTGTATGAGGTGACTGCACATGCTTGAAATGCGTGAATGTTACATGACTTAATGAGTTTAAGGGAAGACTTGAAAAAGGGTGGCAGACTTTACAGGATTCACTGCAGTGTTGGGCAGCTGGAAGGAAGAAGTATGTCGGGCTTCTTGTTGTTTCTGCCTAGTGCTGAAGTTGTCTGTCCTTGATGCATCCATCACTGTAAATAGACAGGAGCAAAAATGGACATTTTGTGACACACATATTAATAGCACTGAGTTCTTCTTATGTTTATTTTGTGATGGTCAAAGTGCATCAGAGAGGTTTGAGTTGCAGTTTTTTTCTTTTTCTGGACACATTGAGGTCTATGCTAAGTTATTTCATTTAAACTACACAAAAAGTACATCTCTTTTAGAGCCACAAGATGACACTGTCGTGAAATGGTTCTATACGAATAAAGCTGAATTGAATTCAATTAATTGTATTAAGCAGTTTGGATATTGACTGACTGATGGATGAATTTCCAAGTTATGGAAGCCAACATTGTCCATAAAATCTTTCCTTTGTGTAATGGCCGTTTTTCCTGTCAAGGACGAGGAGACTGGTTTCTTCAGATTGAGAAGAATATAATAAATAATATAAAAATTCCCTAACTCTTGGGATGCCTAGTGAGAAAGAAAAAGAAAAATACAAGTCACTGAGAAAAATTCTATTCTATTCTATTGTACAGTCATTTAGCAGACACTTTCCTCTAAAGCAATTTGCATCTGAGAATAAGAACACTTTTTTTTTTCCTTTTGTTCTCAGTGTCATGTAGGTTCCCAAAATTGTCATGTATTTATAAATGAAGAATAAGGAGATGCGTTGTGCTTCATGGGACATTCCCCAGCAGTGTCAAACCTTCAGCATCATCACTAAAGGGATGACTAAGAGTCACCCAAGCCCGTCCTGACTAAAGACATTATCAAAGAACATTTTTAAGCTCAAGCTTTAAGATGGAGAGTTTCTGCTTCTCATTACAGTCTACCTGTCTACCCCCGTGCATGTATACTGGGACAGGGGACAGTTGTGCAAGTGACCTTGCTGACAGAAAACATGTGGAAAAAGAGGAAACAAAGGAGGTCTTGAACCGGTGAGCAGCTGAGTGTCATCTCAGCAGCGCAGATGACTTAGTTGTAATGGGTTTCTATACAAAAACAAATAAAGCTGAAATTTACAAAACAAAAATGAGAATTAGAAAACTAGTTTTCTCAAATCAGCTTACTGACTATTAAAAGCAAAAATACCTGATTGTACCTTTTAGGGGTACAAAAGCATGTCACTGGGGTGGTACTAGCAAAAATAATGCTGTTGTATCCTCAACACTGGGACTGATTCCTGAAGAGCAGACAGGGAGGGGTTACTGGTACAAACTTTCTGTTTTTAAAAGTACTACTTTACATTCTGAGTATGACAATTTTACACCAAAGTATGCATGTTAAAACTCTCTTGGAACATATTACTAACTAACAAACAGATAAATAAATACAATCTGCATTTTATTAAGTGTAGCAATAGTTTTGCAAAATATATTGTATCTCACTCTAAATTTACATCCTTTATTAAAAATCAGTCCGTTTGACTGCAAAAGATACAATCCAGGAATCAAATCATGATCAAGACGGCAGCGTAACCCATAATGGGGCTGCTAGTTCACATAAATGGAGTTTTATTTCGTTGGAATTTCGTTGTGCTGGGTCACTGGCTCAATGACAAATAAAGCAATTCATTATTGTTGACTTTTAGACAGACAAGCAGTGGATCCAGTGTATGTGTCTGAAATACCACAAGAACAGTTGGAAGGATTACATGAATCTTTGTACAGATATCTTTTCTCCCACTGTAGAAATCTGTCTGATCCCTTTATATTTTATTGAAGTGGCAACATTATGTTGACAAATATGGTTTAAAATGAAAGGTCTTGCATGGATTGTTGCTTCTAAAAGTTAGAATCAATCAGTAGGTGTGATTTATAGCTTAATGTAGCTTTAAAAAGTGCTTGTTTTGCATATTCTCATCAAATTTGAACAAATTAGTTCCTTCTCACGTTTTATTTTTAAGTTGTGATGCACCACTGAGTTGCAGGAAACCTTGCAGAAAAATGTAAATAAGCACATTAAAAGGTGAGAAATTGTGAGGTTGATATGTCTTTTTGTGTTTTTTCGCTGCTCGTATTAGTGAGAGCAGTTTGCCCTGACCGAGGCTTCAGGTTTTCCCGTTTGCATGTACGTGAGTGAGACTCCCAGAATTAGGTCAGGGACAAAAGGCTGCCGTTCTTATTGAAACTGTGAGACATGAAAATAAAGCCACATAATGAAAACCTGCGAGGCGCTTGTGTTTTTGAACAATATGTCAAAACCACTTTTTCATAATGTGCCACACATGCACGCAAACGCAGTAGTCTTCTAAGGAGGGGATGTCGTCTGCTCAGACGTAATCAAAACAGTTTCCGGCTCAATCTGTGCTTCCCTATAAAACTGGCTCCAGATCTAGAGTGGAGGATAAAGACGAGGAAGAATTTTGGGATGAAACAAAGCATCTTTTACAGAGGGAAAAGACTGGGTGAGAAGCTTCATTTTACTTGGTTTTGGTGAATTTTGAGTAAATGGTATGAAGTGTATCTAGCTGGCAACATGTGGTCCATGTTTCTTTTTTTATGTACAAATGAATGTTTAATACTGTTGTATCTTAGTGTCTTGAGTTGTATTCTTAAGCATAATCTGATCCACTTGCTTTTCTCTGGGATGTGATGTAGACGTGTTACTACTGTTTTTGTAGAACTGCATGATGTGCAGGAACAAATGGGAATAATTGAATTCCATCAATGCATCCTGTTGGCCTCTTGCTTTTTCCAGCTCTGATTGTAGGGAGCCCTCTGATGGCTGGACAAGGCCCTGACGTAGTGTGCTTTTTAATGCATCTTCCAAGTGTTATAGGAGGGATGAAAGTCTTGTTTGCTGTGTTGCAGGGTCAGATTTGCCAGGGTAAGCTGGACAAACGGGCCAATCAGATCTACCAGGAACCAGAGACTGCCCCAGTGGAGGTCCACATGTTTGATCTGGACTGCCTTCTGTCCGACATCTCCGACACACTGTTCACCATGACGCAGAAACCTTGTCCATGGACCAGTGACCGACACAATAGTGGGTAGTCCCAACTCAGTTTTGACTAAGTTTTCGGGATGATTTTTTACTTTTGGTTCAAATGACACAAACGTATTTATAAATAAGAACAATGGCAAAACATTCAAAGCTGTTTCTGTGTTTGTATCCTACTATGGTCAAAGTTACACATGAACATATCTTTATCCTTTTTCCTTTAACTTTAAACACAGCCATTAGTTAGCTGTGACTGTTTAGGGAAAAAGATTGGCATCACTTGCAAAGTACTAAACAGAAAGAGCGATAATACTCATATTTCTCTTTTAAAGCTTAGCTTAGCACAAAAACCGTAAGCCAGCCATCTGAATCTGTCTGACTTCAACATGTGTCTATTAGCTACTCTTATGTAAAATTGCAGAAGTCTGGAGCTTTCTCAAGCCTTTGATGCTTGATGGAAACTTTGCTTTCAGGCAAAATCTTTCCCCCATTTTTTTTTTTTTTTTTGTGGGTTCAGCTAAGCTAACACAACAGTAATAAGATAGACTTAGCTCAGCAAAGCTGACAAACTAATCCTCTACCGATGAAATTGACATTTCTTCTAATGTGCTAAATGTTTCGAGACATTATTGATATTCTAACAATATTTTGTAGAACAGTGAATGTCATTAATGCAAGTTTATCTTTGTTGCAGTTTATTATTGAGATGCAGAACAGTTTTTCTGAGACAATGTCATAAGAACAATGACAACAATTACCAATTGCAATTCATCTGCCATTATCTGAACCGAGTCATATGATCATTGACATCAGCAGATAGTCACTATTAGCATCTTAATCAAATATATGTAGCAAAAAATGTAATTCTTTGTCCTCTTGCTCTGCAGCATACACCAGCAATGCTGATATTATTCAACCTGGTCTCACTCCACTGCAGCCCAGCATGGATGATTTCATGGATATACCAGGTACTCTTTACTCATCCATCCATCTGGGTGTTTATCTGTGGATGGGATCCTCATATTTTGAAAATATTATCCATCTGCTTGTCTGACAGTTCATAACTCATGTTGCATCTTTGCTGAAAGACTTAAATGAGGTGTCAGTATGTCATATCACATTTTTGCCCTGAGAATGTCTATCTGCGATGGACCACAGCTCTAAGTAATTAACCTACATGTCAAACAGCATCAAGTTGACTGTTTATATCATGTTATACTTTACTTTTAACATGGTACCGTTTTCTTAAAATGTGCTTACATTACGTGTGTTCATGTTTAAAGTCGGTAAGTGGCAGTGTTGAGCTGAAAACATGAGAAATTGGAAGTTTTTCCACCATTTGTGCTTCAATGCAGAGACGTCATTTAAAAAGATGGAACAAAATGTATTAATGTGCACAAATGGAATTTGAAGCAGTTTTGTTTGATGATTAGACGCTAATGACATGCTGTAGATAGGAAGCTGTAAATAATTCTGATCAGGTTCCCCTAACGTCAGAAAGAGGTGGAGATGAGGGAGAAAGCAGGGTGGGTGAAAAAAAACTGTTGTTATATAAGTAAGAGTGAGATGAGTTTGACAGCACTGGTAAAATGAAAACAGCAAACTAAAGCGACGAAGCCCAAAAAACAGAGAATGAGGCGAACATCTTCCATTTTGAACATTTTCATAATGTTCACAGTGAAGCATAAGAATGGAAATGACCCAATCAGAAAAAAATGTAGGCATAAACCCCTTTTTATAGCTTAATATTTTAATATATGACATAGTGATGGCTGAAAACATGCCCACATCAGGATAAAAGAAGAGTTTCAGGCTGGTTTTCAGCTTCTTATAGCTCTGGCCATGTGGACTTTGTCATAGTCTTGGTTTAACAATTCAGCTGTGCTGTTGCTACAAGTCAGCAGATCCTGCTGCTGTAAACTGTGTGTGTGTGTGTATGCACATGTGTGGCAGTGTTTGCTCTCACAGCACTGGCAGGTATTAGCTATCAGCTGTCTTTTTTGGTCACAAGGTTCAGAGAGTTAATAACTGTCTGTCTGAGTGACACAACAATGAGATTATTTCATGCACACTGTTTCTCTGCTACCGTTTAAATGGAGGTCCAGCTTGTTGAGCCAGAACTTTTTATTTTCCCAGGATGACAAGAAAGATAATATGGTATGTATCTTAAACCAAGATGTGATTCTGTATCCTATTCAGCATACTGTGGAAGTTAATGGAGGGTTTGAATCCACGTTTCAGCAGCCAGCCCAGATGACTTTATATTTGTTTGTGGAGGTTCTATTTGTGAATCAAATAATGTGAGATTTAGTTTGCCACCGTTAGCTGCCAGTATGACTTCTAAATATATGACCTGGCAGATAGGAAACTAATAACTTGAATGATTGTCATATAAAGAAGGCTTTACAGTATATTGGGTGTTTGTACATTGGGGTTTTGGCTGTGTATTATATTTGTGAAAAGAAGCCATCGCTGAGATACCAAACAGCAAACTCACTTTAATCCTGTGTTGCAGATTTTCTGAAATATGAATTTACATTTACAATTACAATTACATTATTTAAGTTCAGTTTACATATATGTTCCAACTAACTAATACTTTAATATAGAAGCAATTTAATCCAATATTCTGGTCTTCTTTTTGCATTAGAAAAATAACTTTTTATGTCTAAAATTTCATGAACACCTATAATATTTACAAGTCCTGTATCACTGTAGCCTGCTTGCAAAGCTTTGTATGCTTTGTATGTGTGTTTACTCTTGAACTTCAGTTCAATGCTGGGTCTGTGGTGCAGCTATGTACCTCACTTTGTAGTCTCAGATGAAGCTTCTATGCAGTTAAACATACATCTTTAACAAAACAGACATTAACATCTGTGATCTGTCTACTTGGCATACTGATTTACACAACATCCTGGTTTGCTTTGATATAAGGTCCCTGCAGAATAAAATTTGTAAGGCTGTTGAGTTGTATCAGGTTTGCTAACAGAATAACCAGTATTCTGCCTGCAGCTATTTTCTTGTTTTCAAAGCGCTGCCACTCCATGTATACATACGTTTCAGTACTCATACACACCTCCTCTAACATCTTTCATTTTTGCTTATTTGTTGTCTTCCAGTAAAAGGTCATCGGATTAGATTGTTGCCAGGAGACCTCCTCTTCCCGCTTAAAAAGAACACGGAAACACCGCTTAGATTAGCAATTGTGCATCTCAATAAACCGCAAGACTTCTAAACCAATGTCTTTGGAACAGATGCAGCAAAGTGAAAAGAGTTTGATCAAAATGCTCGATGAAAATCTAACAAACACAGCTCATGCTATTTTTTAATCATAAGGATGGAGGAGTGATGATTTGGGCTAGGTTTGCAGCTACAGGACTTGGACACCTCACAGTCATTAAATCCCCCTGAAATGTATACCAAAGTATTGCAGATGTAAATGTGCCATCTGTTTGGCATGTAAAGCTTGGCTGAAATCAGGTCAGGCAACAGGACAATGATCCCAACTCTTCCAGCAAATATACAGTCCAGGTGTTGCAACGGCCCATTCAAAGTTCAGACCTCGACCTGATTTAAATTTAGTGGTAGGTTCTTTAGAGACCTCTGCAGTAAAAATTCACTAATGCAGAAAAATATTTCTATATTCATTTGTGTTGGTTTTTGCCGTCATTCTTAAAGAAAAGTTGACAACATCGAGGTTGTTTAAAGAACTCTAAAAACTGGATTTGACCTGGAAATCCAGCTCATGTCTTTTGCTGGTTATAACATAGAAAACTAGTTTAGTAATCTGTCTTTATGTTTAAACATGGTGGCTATCTTTTATAAATGGACAATGACTCCAAACAATGTGTTTGTTTTGTTTACATAGATATTTTTTGTTTTGTAGCTTGACAGAGTTGGAAGCTAAATTGATAAATCATTGATACTGTCTTGCTTCAGATGTGCATCTGTGTGTATTTTTTAACTAAAGAGACAAGAAAAAGGTTAGATATATACCAAAAAATGTACAAAAAAAGTGTAAAGTACAGCTTTAGTTTTTTCAATAGATAGCACTTTTATTCTGAACCACAAAGGAGAAAGAAAAATGTTAAGTTTTAATTGAAATAATATGTATTAGGATAAGTCTTTTCATTTAAATAGCTCATTCTGTTGATGTACAGTATATTAGATATTTTTAAACTTGTAAATATCAGTATTTGCATTTGTACTGCACTGCTTTCTCATCCAGAGGGTTTTCTCTAGCTTTATTAGTTCTCTTGCAGTCTGATTAACGCTTTGTGTGTGGTTTTCACAGATATCTTTATGAACTATCGGGGCCAGCCCGCAGACCAGACTGGTTTTGTTGACAGTGGCTATTTTGAGAGCTCATCCAGCACAGCATTTGCTCCAGTTCCCACTCCAGTGGTAACAGCTCCTCAGCTACTTATCAATGCCCAGCTGGCTCAGGTAGCAGTAATGACAACATCCTTTCTGAGTATTGTTGCGGCAACTCTATTCCTCAAAATAGCTTCAGTAATGTCAAGTTCATCTACCTATATCAGTTTTTTGTCAATTTTTCCCAGCCCTCCACATCCAATACTCACTCAGATCACACCAGGTTGAGCCAGGATTGTGGTGAATACCACGCATCCAACGTCGCATCAGGAGCCATGCCATATGATCATCAGTCATACCATGATGTGCCTGCTCCTATAGCATTTCCCAGCAACTCTGATCAGCTGGCATCTGCAAGTATTCCTTTTTTGCATCCACTGCCATGCCAAAAGTTTGGTTACTACACAGCAACAAGCAGTGTGACCTCCAGTGTCATCACTCACACCGCCTCTACCATGGGCACTCAGGGTTCAGGACACCAAGCTCATGGCTACCCTCATTCAGGAGAAGGATACTCCCAGACTCACTGTCCATCCCTCAATTACTCAGCTGTGACATCGGACCCAGTCCACACAGCCCACCCGCCCATCGCAGCGTCCCATTGCTTTTCAGTCCCAGAGCTGGTGACTATTTCGGGGGTCAAAGGGAAGCACAAGCAAAAGACAGCAGGGATGACGATGATCGGAACCTCTGTGGTGCCATCTGGCCCAATGTCCACTGCTCCCACACCCACTAGCTGCCTGGCTAAACTGCTCTCCTCCAGCACAAATGAACGTGAGTCAGTTCAATCACATTGTTTACCTTCTATATCTGTTAATAACCTTTACAAAAAATTTATATTTGTTTTATATGCTTTCAGGAAAGAAAACAGTTGGACTTAATAATACCACTGTAGTGACAGCCAAAGGCCAGCGGTCAACATCTGCTAGCTCTTTGGTGAGCATATAATGAAAGTTTATATATCCACAGCATATTAACATCAAATTTGTAGATTTTGCAGGAGATGAGCATATATTTTTATATTTTTTTCTGATTAGGGATTGCATTACAAGATTTTATTATCACTCATGTCGGTGCAAAGACTTGCAGCTAGTAAGCAGTTTAGTTTAAGACTGAAGGAGAAAACGTTTGTCCATAGTACTTGATTGACATTGAAACCAAAATGTAAAACTCAAATGTTATAGGTTTATAAGAAGTTTGGATGTTTCCTTTTTTTAAAAAAACAGCTACTTTAGCTTAGCTTAACTTAGCTTAGCCTAGCTTCCATCAAAGACTGCAAACAGAAGGATTTAACATCGAGAATGGTTTCAAAAGCAGTAAAATTCTCATATCAACAGTTACTTTAGCTTATTTTAGCTAGGTTTAGCTTATCCTAGCTAGGTTTAGCTTAGCTTAATTTAGCGTTCCAACACTGACTACATACAAACTAGGAACAGCGAACCTGGTTTAAAAACTGCTTTACATTTTACTAATCAGCATTTAAAAGTGAACTAAACTGTGCAAATTTTTAATTGAGATGTTAGTATTGTTATTATGACCAACTACAGCTTGATATTAAACTCTGCATGTCTGCTAATTATGTCTGATGTGAGTCAGGTGTGTTGCAGTAGGGAAACTCCTAATTATGGCAGGACTGCAGCTCTTGAGCATAAAGGTTGGCCACCCCCGTCCTACGATATCACCGATCTCTATGAGTAACTGTAGTGACTTGGAAATATATTATAATTTAACATGTGTATTGTATGTATATTTTATGTCATTTTTCCCTTAACTAATTAAATTCTCTTTGCTGTTTGTAGACTTTAATATAAAGCATAAAGATGTTGTAAAAAATATAAGTTGTAACTTACATCTAGTCATTTCTTTGTGTCTCTGTAACTTCTGTGGATGATTTCAGAAAATAAGGAAGTGATATTTTTTGTTGGTGTTCTAATTTGTCAAACATCAACAAAAGAACCTTGTCTGGTTTGTGTGCCATTCAGCAGACAAACAGCAGTCATGTTGGTGGAATTTCTTCCCAACTGCCGCATGGACCCAGTTGGCCTGCCGTATTGACGCCTCTACTCAACCAAAGTACCCCCCTCAGTCACAGCAATGCTCACACCAGCACCTCCAGAGGTTCAGCAATTTCTGCCCTACTTACCCATGGCTCCACACACACTGGTACAAATCTTCTAATTCCAAAGACCGAGAAGCTGTCACCTGTGCAGCTCTATGGCACAGACAGGAGCAGCTTGACCGGTATGCTTTAGTGAAATTTATGTCACAAGCACTTGTAAATCACATGCTTTCAAGATATGTAGAGCAGAATGTTTCAAGGTTTTTCACATGTCAGACAACCTGACTAATGGTAGCAGAGACCAAATCAGCACCTGCTGGATAGGCAGTTCTGCAGTTGTAGTGCTCACTTAATACTACATAGATAAATATACACCTGCAGGATAGATTTAAATAAATAAATCTACAGGCGTGTAGACATGTTTATTTATTAGTCTATCTGCTTGAAGCAGTTGTTAGTGAAAAATGATTACATGAAACACTTGCACATTTGTTTCTTTTAGTTAATTTTACAACACATCCAGGAAAAACATCTCCACCAAACCCTTTGGATAAAGTCCCCAACCCTGAGTCCCCACAGTCAGGCTTTTCAGGCCATGGAAAGCTAGAATCAAATAAGGTAGGGCATACTCTTCATTTCAATATAAGTTTAATGAAGTTTTTGTTAGGTGTTAAGTTAGTGAAACATACTGGAAGCTCATGTCCTGTGTTAATGCTGGTGTCATTGTGATTTATGTGCATATGGTGGGACTGTGGTGTCTGCAGCAAACAGATTCCAGGAGGATAACTCACATCTCGGCCGAGCAAAAGAGGCGTTTTAACATCAAACTGGGATTTGACACTTTACATAACCTTGTGACAACACTCAGCTCTCAGCCGAGTATAAAGGTACTGTGAAAGGGTGTGCAGCTGCATTACAGATAAATGTGCTGAAAGGTGGAGGCAGCAAACATCAAAGCGTGCCGGAGCCTCTGAGGAGCTTAACTGGAAAACTACAGTTTATGATTAAAGACAGTCATGTCATAATCAGAAATGCAACATCGTAATATTGATAAAGTGTTAATAATCATGGCCTGTAGTTGACATGTTGTGATTTCTCTGTGTTCTGACTTAGATTAGCAAGGCCACCACGTTGCAGAAGACGGCTGAGTACATCAGTAAGATGCAGCAAGAGAGAGCCCAGCTGCATGAGGAGGCTCAGAGACTCCGAGAGGAGATCCAACACCTGAACTCTGCCATCAAGTACGACTATTCACTCAATCAGTTTTATTTATGCAGCACTTTTCATACAAAAAGCTTTACATAATGAAATCTAACTATCAACAATAAAGTGAAATTAAAAACATGCCTTCACATTGAAAACATAAAGCTCGTCCCAAGATTAAGTACAAAAACACATTCAATCGTTTTCTCTCACATAGGTAAATCACATGAAACACTCTTGTTCCAAACCCCAAAGACCCACCCAGTCCACGGCATGCCTGGGCACCCCGCAATGTCCCCAGACAAGGCTGATCACTGCGAGGGGGAACCCACAGCCCAAGCAGTCCGAGCCCTGGTGTGGACAATATCAATAAGGACAACACTAAGAAATTTAATTAAAATAGATTTTAAAAAAGTAAAATGATAAAATTAATAATAATAAAATAAAAAAGTTAATACTATGATAAAATATTTATTATTATTATTATTATTATTAATAATAATAATAATAATAAGAATAATAGTAATAATAAGAATAAGAATAATGTTATAATATAAAAATTAGAATAATATGATCAAATAATAATTGTTATTATAATGATAAAGGAATGCTTGTAAATTAGTAAGTAATTAATTAATTTAATATAAAATAAATAAGAATAAATAACTTTATTTAAATGAATTTCATAAGAAACACATCTAATTAAAAGCCTGGTTAAAAACATGGGTCCTGAGGTTGGGTTTTAAAAACCTGAACAGGTCCCACTGCCCTCAGATTTTCTGGCAGGTGTTCCACAAATGTGGAGCATAAAAACTAAAAGCAGATGAGTCCTTGTAAAAATCTTTGGAGTTTGTACAAGCCGTTTATTAGAAGACCTGAGGTCTCGGGAGGGTTTTGTAGTAACTGAGAATATCTAACAATAAGAGCATTACGAGTCTTAAAAACCAGTAAAATAACCTTAAAATCTATTCTGAAGCAGACTGGAAGCCCACACAGTGACTTCAGGCTGGGGTGAGTTCTCTGTCTGGTTCCTGTCAGCAGACTTACTGCAGTGATGGTGAAGTTTTCATTGTGAGACCAAAAGAAGAGCATTGCAATAATCAGTCCTGCAGGTGATAAACGTATAGATCAGTATCTCTGCATCGGCTTGAGAGAGAAATGGAACTTTTAGCAAAGTTCAGCTTCAGCTGTGAATGTGCTTAAACCGACTGGAATGGGTTTAATTTTGCTCTAACATCTGTCAGGAGATAGTATGTGATTTATATAAAAGATCAAATAAGTTTATGGTTTGTTTTCACTTGTGCATAAATTGCAAACATATCTTTCGCCATTTCCGCTGTTCTGAAGATTCCCTACACTTCTTTACTGACTCATTGCATCTCTTCATACAGTGCTTGCCAGCAACAGCTACCAGCTACTGGAGTTCCCATCACACGCCAGCGCTTTGACTACATGAGACAGAAGTTCAGAGAGTACGTCCGGGCCCAGACTCTGCAAAACTGGAAGTTCTGGATTGTATCTTTCTGAATGCAAATGTGCTCACAGTACCATTACAAGATGCTCAAATTTGAATTTTGCTTTGCTTTCAGTTCATAAAAAGATAAAACTGGGTCAATCAGCTGAGACAACTGTCAGGGTCAAGCATAAATAGCATCATTTATAGTATTATCATAGCTTTTTCCTCAACTGTTTCATCCTCAGTTTCTAAGCATGTTGGGTTTCTGTGTGAACACAAGAGTGCAAGGATTTGCATTAGTAATTTAAACCCTATGTTTAATTTAAAATGTTGCAAATATCACATCAACAATTTAAACTGAAACACGCAGTTTGAGTTCAGTTCGAGAAGCATCTCCAAGCAAATTTATCCCCCATTTTAAAAATCATGGTTTTCCATCACTCTGTTGAAGAGTGCATTGATTTATAGTTTAACAGTTTAAAACTGACTTCAAATGACTAAATACAGGGTTTAAACAGGTCCCTGCTTTTTGTGGATGCGAGGTTGTATTTAATCATTTACTGTTACTTTTTTATAGTGGAGGCAAGGTAAGAGCAGGTTGCTATTCTGTTACCTTTATGTTTGACACAAAAACACTTTACGGTGTTTTCTTTCCATTATTTTTTTTTCTAATAGCTCAAGAGCTTTTGTATGTATCTCAGTGGTTATCTTCTAAATAAATAGATGGTCATTTTGTGAACTGAGATAACTAATTAACTTTTGGAAAACTGCTTAAAGCTTGTTTATGTCTACTTTATAAAACATCCATCATATATAAAGTAGGTAAATCTGATTAAGAGGCACATAATGTGACTGTTATTATTTTGTGGTGATTTACTAGTAAAAAGGAAATGATAACACTGTGACACCATTAAATATATAATTCCTTAACTTAGCATTAGTTCAGTATTATCATCGAACCTTTGTTTGAGTCCTATAATGGAATGGTGTCCACTGCTAGTGTGGAAGACCTGTGTCGCTCCACTATGTCCTGGCTGGACCAGCACTGTGCCCTGCCTGCATTACGACCCAGTGAGTCCACAAACCAGATCTCAATCAATCGCTCTATAAACACCAACCACTTCATCAATGCTGCTTTTCATTCTTATGTACCTTATTGTATTAGCTACAATTAATTTTTTCCTTTGTTTTTACTGTCTTGTGTGTCCCTTTCAGTGGTTCTGAGTTCACTCCGTCTCTTAAGTACCACCACTTCAATCCTGACTGACCCAAGTTTACTGCCAGAGCAGGCCACACTTGCCGTCACTCAAACGGATCCGGGTGCTCCCATGGACAACTCCCTACAGCCCAACACTCGGCAGTAGAACTCACCCATTCATTAACTTTTGAGGAAAAGACTCACAGAGCAGAACCACTATAAGTTCAAGACCTAGCACTCATCTCAAAGACTGCTAATAAGTTATAATCACAATGTTTATCCAATAAAACTCAACAAGCTGCCGTAAGAATGTTTTTCATCACATCATGAGAAATAAGAAAGATTGCCTAGAATTAGATCAGAACATAATATATCTGCAATATGCAGCAGTTTTAAGATTCAGGTGGAAATTTCAGTTACTGTAAATATGACCATTTAGTTTGTTGAATAGTCTAAAAAGATGACAACAGTTACCAAATGCAGATATTCTCTGTTCCTTTGACATCTAGGGCTTACTTTGTGTGTAAATATATACAGCTAATACCCATTTTGTCCAGAGTTAATGTCAGTATCAGTATTTAAAAGCAAAATCCTATTGACAAATGTCAGAAAATGAGGCAGAAATCCCCACATTGAAATTGAAACCCAGAGAGGTTCTAATTGTGTGAATATGATACGGTTTTGCAGATTTTACATGATTTAGTTGTGCAAATTTACTTTTTGCTAATTTATATATCAATTCATCCATTTTCTTAACCGCTTCATCCAGTTCAGAGTTGTGGGTAGCTGAAGACTATCCCAGCAGTAATCAGGCGAGAGGCAGGGAACACCCTGCATGGGTCACCAGTCCATCACAGTAGAACACAGAGAGACGAACAAGTAGACAAATAACCAGGCACACACACACACACACACACACACAATTACTCCTAAGGAATGTAATTACAGAAGTATATAT
>JBAMHX010000017.1:2717592-2728908 GCA_037177515.1 Pseudomugil tenellus
ATATATTTAGAGAGAGAGTTAAGTCAGCTCTTTTGTAGAGCTATAATTTCCAAATGAAGAAAAGCTGGGTCTTGTGGTATCATATGGAGCTGGGATGCAATATTTCTATTATAAACAAAGGGGAATCACCTCTTTCAATGTCACCTTGTGCAGCTAGTTCTCCTCCGCTCCGATAGAGGGCGCTGTGATGCGGCGGGGGCGGAGAGGAGAGGAGCGTCGTAGGGGGAGGGTTTTGTTCCCGGAGCTCCTCGGTGCGCTGTCCACTTCAGCACCACAAACTGAGCGGAGGCAGCAGGCAAGCTAACGGGAGAAGAGGGGACTGAAGACAAGCCTCAGCATCAGCGCCGACCTGGTCCCCCTAAGCAAGAAAAAAGATACCAGGAAACAAACATAGATATCTGCCAGAAACACGAACCCCAACGAGGCAGACGGCCGCCGGAGAGGTAAGAGTTTTCGAAGGAGCTGAAATGGTATCAAGTTGGAGCATAATAACAGACATCCCCGAAGAAAAACACGCTTTTCCTTTTCTTCCTGGATCATAAATACAGCTTATCCGTATTTTGGCGTTGTTTACCTTCTCTTTGCGCCACATGTACTTATGTATGGGTAGTTTAGACAGACAAAGAGGACGGTTTACCGCTACGAGGCTGCTCGAAGACCGTGTTTTAGCCTGGCAGCCTCTCCTTCGCTTTGCGGATGCTCTGGTTTATAATTGGTCCATTCCCGTCCCTTGCATTACTGTGGCCAGCTGCCCTGGCTTTGTGTGTTTTCGTGTGTGTGTGTGTGTGTGTGTGTTTGAAGGTCTGCCTTAGCTGCGGGATATTTAATACATTTGTTGCGCTACTCCTGTGAATCAAGAGGGATTATTGTTTGGTTTAACTCCTCCTGCTTTATGTACATTTGTGGAATTAAGCAGCAGTGCTATGAATAGATGTTGTTTTTTTTAACCGTGGTGAAGTGGACGCTCTGCTTTGGGGCACTTTCAGTGATAGAAAAAGTGCACTCGTGTATTAGGACACGTAATTCTTGTCAAATTAATCTATATATATTCAGACACATTGTTCAGTCCATATAGTTGTTGAGTTGTGCTTTATTTTAGTTGAAAAATTGCCCATAAATAATTTATAATAATTTTAAAAAATAATTGAATCATTATACAATACACAAGAGGAAATGATTATATATTCCCTTTTAAAACTTAAAACTGCAAATATGGGATAATCGTAGATTGCATCTGTGTAATTAAGTTTTCAAAATTATGTAAGACAAGTAAAAAGTGTAACAAGCAAAAATATTCTTTAAGCAAAATTAGCAGTAGTTTATTTGTTTATTATGAACATGATGCATTATAAATCCCTGCAACGATGCAAAGTGACAGGTGCACAATTGCTGTGACCTTTTCATGAATTCATACTGTCAGTGAATCCCCTGGATGACTAGTGTTTTATTAAATTGGCAATTATTTCAATAGATTGCTGATTTATTTCAAGCATTTTTTCTCAAAAGGAGAACTTGCTGCTTTTGAGCTTAGCATATTTTGAATGAACAAATGTGGAACAAATCGGCTGTGTGAGTTCGCCCTGGGCATCATTCTGTCTTGTCCAACAATTTATGAGTAAATGAATAATTTTGAAAGTAATAATTAGCTGAGCGCATCATGCTGCTGAATATTACACTATGGCATGCAGCTCCCTTTACAGTCCATACCCACACAGGGAATGATGGTTAGGGTTCATTTTTACGAGTTTGAAACGTGTTGCTTGATTTAAAAGGGAAAGTCAACAGGAGCTTTGTGAGTGGCAAAGCTGTGACAGGACTCACCCGATATTCAGCTGCGAGAAACTTGAGCACCAGTGTGCCTGGACTGGTTAAGCTGAAGTATTGGGTGAATCTCTGAAAGAAGTCTACCATTTTGTCACAGTGTTGCTGTTAGTGAGATTGGTCCAGCTGAGGTAAGACGTTCACATTGGGATCAGCTTGCATTCGTTGCTCATAGAGGTGTGAGAAATTCCAGACATTTACACTCTTGTTTCCTTCGCCTTGTCCTCCACGCAACTGCCTTCTTCCACCTCCCTACTCTGCAGCATCTCGGTGATTCTCCCCGCTGATTCCTCCTCGCCAAATGCAGCCACCGTCGCCTCCTCTCTCTCTCTGCTGTCGTCCTGTTGGCGTACACACACACACATACTGCTCCTCCTCCTGTCCTAATTCTTCTTTTCTTCAGCTCTCCTGAAGGGCGAAGCCGTGTGAGTGAGGAGGGAGTGGAGAGAGGGGACCGCCGAACAGGGCAGCAGAGGAAGGATGTAAGGGTTGTTGCCAAGTGTAAAAGCACAAACACCAGACACTGTCTCACGATGGGGTCTGGCAATGTGTTTTTCAAAAAAGAGGCTGCAATATCAGAGCTCAGCAGGCATGTCTGCTTATTCAAAGAAAGCTGTGCTGCATAGTTTTAGATTGTAAATAAACAGGAAAACTGGGATGAAATATTACCTTATTAAGATGTTTTCTCATGCTTGGTCACATTTTGTTCATAGATAAAAAAAAAAAAAAAAACTAGCAGTAAACTATCTAATAATCACTCCTTTAATTCCGCAGAAGTTTATTTAAAGCTTTATCTGTGTTAGCTTTTTAATGTTTCCCAGTTTGTTGCCTCTTGCTTTCCATTGCTTCGACTGAGTGGAGGTGTAATCTACCACTACTAAAGCCTCACATTGGCTTAAATCGGTCCTTTAACCTTTTGAGCCTTAGCCTACTTTCCAACTCCACTTTTTTAGTTAGTTAGAAATGTTTTCATATAGAAAAGATCAGACAAAGTCTACAGTTTTCCCATCCGCTGTCGTTGTCTTTCAATTTGGGGATTGTGTAAGGTGAATAACAATGAAACAAATCAAGACAGAAAAGAATACTATTACATATGTGGAGGACCTCGATCAGAGCACACATTACAGATTAAAGCTTGAAGCATTTAGTGGATTATGAAGGACTGAAAAACCCCATCTGATATTGACAGAATGCAGCACCGTCTTCTCTTTCTTTAAGGTTACTTCAGTTGAAACATCCCCGTAAGCAAATCCCCCCCTCCCTGCCCGCCCTTCAGCGGCCTGTGCCGCAGTGCTCAGCCAGACAAAATAGTCCTCCATTCTTCCCATGTTAAATCGCATCCATTTTTAATCCGTCCCCTCAGAGTGCACACATGCAAACGATACACCCTCTTCTACTTTCTGGCTGATTCCTTGAGGAGTTTGCTTTTGATATTTTATCCCATTTTTCACAGTGTTTTAATAGAACACATGTATCATCTTGTGTGGTTTGTTTTGTTTGTATAATACCAATGCAACTCTTGTGTGGGAGATGGTGGTATTTTTGTTCTGCTTCCTTCTGAAGTAGCTAACATTGCATTCACATCAGCTATCGGAGTAGAGTTGTATAACTTTAGAGTATGAGTCATTCTGATATCCAAATCAGACTGCGTATCTTGGGGATGATGGTGAAAAAGCCAAGATTAGCTGCAGTACAACAGCTAAGAGCTCTTTCAACACTAGTAGTGCCTGGTCCAGGGTTTTAGATGCCCATGAAGCACACACAGCGCCTGACCCATGAAAATATTAGCTACTCTTATTTCTCTTCCACTACAGCTGTTTACTATAGTTTTAGATGTTTGTTAAAGTAGTTTTTAGTTTAGTAATACACCCTCCATACAGATGGAAAGATGGAATCTACTGTGGGAAAGATGTGACCTGTGAATCCTACACATTAAAAAACACATCATTGACAGCTAGGACTATATCTCCAAACGCCCCCAATCCTCCAATTCTCCAATCCTTGAATAGACACAATGCAATAATATAAAGATAAGCAAAGTGTTTAAACTTTGAACCAGCTCGGTATGACATCAGGTCAGGATGCATCCTGAGGTCATAACCTTTTATTTGCATTTGATTTGAGGTCAATGAGAGAAATAGTACCAGAGATATAGCCAAAAATCTGAGTTTTTGTGCATAAAGCGCCCCCTAGTGGGGAAACCATGAATCCCAAAATAGTGAAAGTCAAGCCAGGTACTCTTGGGGACGTAAAGGTATACCGAGTGCTCACATGAAGGATATCCTGCGGGCGCAGTGGCGGCCTTCGTGATGAAACCATAATAAAAGACAACACTTAATATATAAAGATGTGTTATTTCGCTTCACTCAGGAGCTAAACTCAGTTCTTTGGCACAAGCTTGGTTAGATGAGCAGAAATAAGAATGGGAATGTACTGTTTAGTGAAATGACTGCATATCAACTGGGTTTGGGAAATGTGGATGTCAGTTTGTACGTGTCAAACATGGAAAAAGTCCATCCAGGTTGTTGTCAGAGAACAGGATAAACGTTATTATCTGTGATGGTTTCAGAGTGCATCAGTGTCCACAATGCTGGAAACATTCCTCTGAGATTTTGCTCCATATTGAGATGATGACACAGCTCAGTTGCTGCAGATTTGCTGGCTGAACATCCATGATGGAATTCTCTAATTCCATCACATCCCAAAGATGCTCGGTTGGAATGAGAGCATTTGATTGAAAGTGACTGAGGAAGCCACTGGAGTACAGGGAAGTATTTTATCGTCTAAGAAACCAGTTGGAGATGATTTGAGCTGGAGCATTAGCCTTTAGAAGATGGTACACTGTGGTGAATGGATGGTCAGCAGTAACACTCAGGTAGGCTGTGGTGTTTATATAGTTTTTGGCTAGTTTCCATCAAATTCTGTTTATTGCAGCTGAAAACAGACCCATATGACCTGGCAACATATTTCCAGTCTGCTGTTGTCTAATTTTGCTCTGTGTGAACTGTAGCCTCAAATCCTTGTTTTTAGCTGACATGAGTGGGACCTTGTGTGGTCTTCTGCTGCTGTAGGCCATCTTCTTTAAGGTCAAACATGTCATGTGTCCAGAGATGGTATTCTGCGTACCTTGGTTGTAAAGAGTAATTATTTAAGTTACTGTTGTCTTTCTATCATCTACTACCAGTCTGCCTGTTATCCTCTTGCATCAACAAGACATCTTCGTCCAAAAAACTGCTGCTCACTGGATAATTTCGCTTTTCAGACCATTCTCCTTCACTCAACAGTTTCTGTATAATGGGCTCGATATATGAATATATGGATAAATGGCTTTGCTTCTCTTTTCCAGCCCAGTGACAGGCAACATTCATGCATGTGAGGTTCACGTAGACAAGCACATGGGGGCTTGCAATGTGGCACAAGAAAGCTAAAAATGCTCAGCCTTTGACGCTGTTGCATGGCAGTACAACCGATCAGTGTGGGTTTCAGTGACTTATCAAGTAGTATCATTTTTATGGATCAGCATTGAGGTCTGTCGTCATATGATGACATTCATCAAGATGTTTGTTTTTCAAATAGGAAGAACCAGAGTTGTCTTTTTCAGAGTTGTAAAGTAGAGTTGAAAGATTTCTGTCAAGTCAAGCAAAATCATATCATTTGATGCTGCACATATGCACAATGAAAATGCAAAAAATTCCATCTAATATCATAATCATTCCCATTTTTTGGAGACAAGCAATCCGAGAGCGTGATGTGGGACAGTGTCGCTGCCGTTTGCTGCATCTAGTGTGTTGGGTTTCACCTGGGTGCTGATGAATTTGACCTGTCACTGCACATTACTCACAGCATACTGACTGGCAGCATACTACATACAAAGTCACACAAATTCCCCCTTTCTTTATCCTGATGCTCAGCTTGCTCTTCAGCAAGTCATCTTCACCTTGTCTACATGCCTAAATGCAGAGTTGTTGCCATGTGTTAGCTAATTAGTTATTTGTATTAAGCAGATGAAAAGATCTGTCTAATAAAATGGATGCCGAGTTTATTTTAGAAATTTCAAAAGAAAATATGCTACGGTTGAAACAGCACCTTCTGTATGTGGGGGAAAACTCCCACACATACAGTGTTATGATAAATCAAGTGATAATATGGCCGCCGTTTTCTGTATAGTGAACAAAATAATCTGGAAGCTTTTTTAAGCGTTCACACAGGCACCCACCTTACAGAGATCTGTTTATTGAAGGCATAGTAGACACGTTGCTTAGAGAAGGACAAGTTATTTTGAAGTACTAAGATGTTTAAGTTTCATATTTAGAGTTTATACTGCAGCATGAATTAAGCTCGCTTCCATGTAGAAACAGATCCTCCTAAGCCATCATATGTTTGGTGGGAATGCACTCATATTTTTCCCGTTATCTGACCAAACGTGGGTATTCATGCAGATGTTAGATCCTCTTTTTTAATCACACACTGAAGTATCAACTATTTAATTATCCCTGCCTTTTGACCCAGCCAAACCCACGATATATGCTATATATGTGTTATATTTAACTTACTCTGTGCTTCATTTCCTCTTAGCTCTCACCTGGCATTAAAAAATAATAAAGGTTTATTTTTCACTTTTTCCTGAAACTACAAAAACTGGCTTTAAAAAAACAGTGAAAAAAACCTACAAAAATTATTTTAATTTTCCTTGAAATAAGATAAGATTTCTTGTTCTGTTGGCAGATAATTTATCTTATTTTAAGGAATATTAACCTGTCAAGAATTGCTAAAACAAGTAAAAAAAATCTTTAAAAAATCCTACTAAGTAAGAATAATTATCTTACATTTAAAAAAAATATGCATACATGTCCTTGATTTGAGATGTTTAACCTTACTTAGATTTTTGTTTTTTGCAGTGCAGTTGTTTAGATTTAAAGAAATCTGGCCTTGTGTAATGTGGCTTCAGGTATTAGACCAACTTATTCTCTGTTAGTGGTATTTAAACAACTCAGAAGATCAAGCGAAGACCCGCTTCATCTCCAGATCAAAGAGATCTCAGTCCCAGATTCACGCTCATCAAGAGGCTGAAAAACATTACATAAAATTTAGATCAAGCTATAATATGAATAATTCAGCCCATCTCATTTCTTTTGTAAAGATGCGGGAGGTGTCTTCATGGTTAACTTTGTCCTTTACAAATAAAATCCGCCAAGTGAGACAATGTTTTATTGATCAGCTGCATTATTACGTAGCTAATTATTAGTCTTGTTCTCCATCACAAGCAGGGCGTTCTCCCACACATGATTGACATGCTTTCTATGACATGTTGTGACCATGCGTGTGGGAGTGACAGAAAGTGGTGTGTGATACAACAATACAAAAAACTGTATCACTGAAGTGAAAACCGTCAAGAAAAAAGGCCAGGCTTATTTCAAGTTGAGCCCTTTTGAAGCTTCACGGAGTTACTTCTCAAAGGGCACGGTTTGACTGCTTGTTAGCAATCTCTGGGTTCTGTGTGTGTATGCTGTGTGTGTCTGCATGTTTGTGGTACAGTCCCCCTAGGGATCCCCTTCCTCTATCCCACTGACTACAGAGCTGCTTTGAAGTTCCTTCTTAGAGAAGAGGTGAAGAGGAGGGAGGAGAAAGAAAGAAGGGGGAGTTGACGGGTGAGACAACGATAATCCATTTTAAAATGTTTAATTTTCATTCCTGCACTCGCTGCTCAACACCGCACTTTTTTCCTTTGTAATTTGAGAATGTCCTTGTCTGTGTCTTGCTTTTTGTGTGACAACAAAGCGCCTCTGCGCCGGCAACGGGAGCACAAAAATAAAATCAGCGGAGACCTGACGGAGATGGAGCTTGGCAGTGGTCGAAGTCGGGAGACCGCCTGCGTTTGGAATTCAGAGGATATCATTGTGGTGGCGTAGCTGCTATTGAACAGCTGATGAATAATGGAGCGGATCAGTGTCCGATTCCATCAGGTGATCCAGGTGTACTTTTCAGAAGCAGTTTATGTGAATGTGTGTTGGAGTGGTAGCAAGAAGAATGTGGAGAGGTGCAGCGACAGCAGCTGCTGCACCCGGCGCACCGTCCACACAAAACCATCTGCCGTGCTGACTCCAAAGAATTAACACCCACACGTACACACACTCATCCTTCGCTATTGTCCTTTCAGTAAACACAGACCACATACTGAAACAAAACCTTCCATCTGTCATCTGTGCATCCAAACAGCACAATGACTTTCTCAAACTATTTAGTTTTTCATGTTTGGGGGATTTATACTTTTCTGCAAACGCATTAGAAGCTTTGCGTTAGAAATATGAATATAATTTTAAGTTTCAGTGCCTGACTGTGGTGCAGGGCTGTAGTGTTTGGAGCAGCAGGAGCTCATGCAAGGACTTAAATTCACTGTTACATTACATTACATTTATTTAGCAGACTCTTTTATCCAAAGCGACTTACATTTTTGGGGGGGGTTATAGGGTTCAGTGTCTTACCCAAGGACACTTCAGCATGTAGTCAGGGGAACCCTGGAATTGAACTGCCAACCTTCAGGTTGACAGATGCATCATTTTGTTTGTTTTAATGGAAGGGTTTGAGCATATCCCAACTGCTATCAAGTGAGAGGTCTGACAACATGACCTGGACTGATCATTGGTTCACAAAGACAAACCTAACAAATAACCACTCATGTCGTCCTTAGGTTAAACTTAAGGCACATTTATGTCCATTTCGAATATCATTGCTCTCATACTTCCATGGGTCCATTGCGTTGGTATAGCTAGGAGGCAATGCATCTGCCAGGAGGCAGTGTAGAATTTAGAGAATAGCTAATATATGGATGGAGAGCAAGGAAAAGACATTCTCAGACATATAAAGAGGCAGTGTAGTGACAAAGGTGGTCTGTGCAGTCATTTAACACATTGTGGCTTATTCTCCTTCGTTGTTTTCAGGAATTACACGTCAGCTGTGCTGCTATACAATTCCGCATAAAGGGACAAAAACAGACCAAACAAGGTCTATAACGTCGGAAGTGACGGCTAGGGGTATATCCCCAAACGCCCCAAATCCTCCAATTCTCCAATCCTTAAATAGAAACAATACAATAATATAAAGCTGCACATGTTCAGTCACAAAGCTCCACCTGGTGTGGAAATTATGAACCAACCCGGTATGGTATCAGGACAGGATGTTTCCTGAAGTGCTGACCTTTTATTTGCACCTGATTTAAAGTCAGTGAAAGTGGTTCCAGAGATATACGCATAAATCTGATTTTCCATGTCTAAAACGCCACCTGGTGGGGAAACCATAAATTCGGTAAACGTGAAATGCTTGGGGACCTAAACAAGTATACTGAGTATCAAAATGAAATAGTAAAATATGTTCACGTTATCACGTTCATATGGTGGTCGGAGCAATTTGGGTGAAACCGAAACCATAATGTCCCTGACACTTCGCGTTCGGGATATAATTACGTAAAAGACGAGAGAAAATGCCCTGTATCGTTATTTAGCATAGGCCTCACAGCATTTAGACAACTCACATGTGTTTGGACGCAAGGGCCCCAAGTTTGAATCAGGAACCTTTTTGCTGCAATGAAATATCAAGAAAAAGCATTCACTACAAGTGTTGAGAAAAGATTATCTCTAGAAGATGAGAAAACTTAAACTTGTGGTTGACTGCACAAGTTCTAAAAATGCTTTTTATGTCTGACAACAAATTAATTAATGTTATACTTAAAGACAAACATCTTATGGTACAATTTGGTCTGAGTATGACAAAAATTTATTTTCTTTTAACCATTTGTGAATATCTTTATCGTAACCAATGAAGCATCATACTGAGTGGAAGATCAGTATTCTTTTCTTTTTAATTAAATTGAAAAGAAATATGAATGTATAGCGAATAAAGACAAAACTTTCTGATTTAGATGCTTGTTTATTCAAAAAACCTCAGAAGACACCACTTAAATTAGCAAGCCAATACAAACCACCACAAGTGATTAACAGGCAAATATTCACGAGACAAACATACAGCGAATGTGTTATTGATGATGTTGGCACCCACAGCCACACAAAGAGTACAGGATATTGGTTTTGTTTCTCAGAATTCCCCATGGAGCTCACTAAATCCAGCTGCAGTGACAGACACTGTAGATAAAATAAGAGCGAGTGGGAGAAATGATCCTCTCAGCAGTCCCTCTATTGCTGTCATAATCCTGAGTGGGTGATGTGGTGAAGAGGATCGGGCAAAGATAAAGATGATGACTCAGGGAGCAGCTATTACTTGAGGAAATGAGACAGAGCCTCCATAATGATTTGTTTGGTAAATTACCAGCCCTCCCCTTCTCACCCATTAAATACACTATTTACAAGGGTAGGCTAATCTCTCACTAGCTTCAGTTAGCACTTTATCTGCTTTATTTGAATTAAGTTAAAGCTTTTGTAGCATTTATTTGGATCACATAGGAGCTTGTAAGCAAACACAGTTTTAATTGTTTCAGCGAGATGTTCATGCTGATGTTTGTAATGAACGATAGCCAGATGCAGATGACAAAATGTCATCAGTGCAAGGCTGCACGGCGTGAAACAATCTCTTTATTTACCCCAGAGAGTTAGGGGAAAAGGGCAGCGACACAGAGGAATAAAAACAGGAAAAGATGATGCTGCGAGCAAAAACTCTGCATGCTCTGACCTTTTCCATCTTTTCTGTGCGGAGTAAACAGGGAATTCATATCAGCCCTGCCTGCTGCAGTCGTCACGCAGCTTTCTGCTATTTACAGCATGGCGGACCTGAATTAACAGATTGTTCTATTTATCCTCGGCTCAGAGTTGGTACGCACCGGTGGGCACATGTAGCAGATTGACCAGGGTGTAAAGTATCTGCACGGTTTTGAGTTACACCGCTTTTTTGTACGTGTGGTCAAGATTTTGCGCATGTTTAAAGCTTCTCATCGACTCTCCTCCCTGTGATACAGCTGTTATGGGGGAGGGTTGAACCAGTCACTCTGAGATTATGTAAAATTGCTTCCCTCTCTGCATGTGTTATGCATTTCAATTGAGTAAACATCCACAGTGAGACCTACGAGCAAATAGCTCTTGTAAATAATAAATCACCTGTGTAACAGAAAGGCTTGAGTTGTAGCCGAGTTTTAATTTATCCATTGATTCCACTGTAACATGCATTGATAGACACTTAACACCACTGTGTTAATAAATAAGTGGTATAAACATTTATTAAAGAGATGGGAAATTATAAGACTAAAGAAACAACCAGATACTCTGGAAAGATGGATCAGCAAGCAATAGTTTGATCAAACTCCTCATAAAAATCAGTTTAAGTAAAGTACAGTAAAGTAAACCTGTCCAGGGTGTACCCCACCTCTCGCCCGTTGGCTGCTGGGATCGGCTCCAGCCCCCCCTCGACCCTGTTTGGGAATAAGCGATAGAAAATGGATGGATGGATGGATGGATGGATGGATGGATGGATGGATGGATGGATGGATGGATG
>JBAMHX010000017.1:2729008-2749789 GCA_037177515.1 Pseudomugil tenellus
ATGGATGGATGGATGGATGGATGGATGGATGGATGGATGGATGGATGGATGGATGGATGGATGGATGGATGGACATCGCAAGGTCCAACTAAAATCAGGAATGGGGAACTCTGGACCTCGAGGCCCTCTGTCTTGTAAGATTGAGTCATTTGTATAAAACCCACCTGACTCAAATGAATGAGTCACAGTGCAGGATTTAATAAGCTGTTGGATCCATTACACACACATTTATCAGGTGTGTTTTGACCAACTTCACAGCAAAAATAAATATGTTTATGGCCTGGTACAAAGCTGTTTTCAGGTTTAATAGGTCGAGTTCATGACAACTATGAGGGGGGTAAATGTTTTATAACTCATCCATTTAATAATATTAAAGATGTTCTTTAGATCTTCATAATTATGGGGGTGTTCTTTTGTCGACAGGTATCTAATATCCTTGAAAAGAAGCCAGTTTAGCCGGCTAACAGTGTGCCTTAGCTTTAGCCCACATACCTCCATTAGCCGATTAACTTCTGTTAGATCTGAGTTAGCTCAGTAAGCTCTTAGCTACAGGCAGCTTGGAGTCTGATAGACTTCAATCATCCACCCCCTCACTCACAGTTACCCTCACAGCACCCTCCATCTTTTACATACAGTCTGACTCAACAAACCCTTGCAATGGAAATCTCACCAAGCAGTACGAAGCTGCTGGTTGATAACTTCCGCCAATCCGCGTTTTTAACATTATGGTAAAAAACTTTAGGAGAAATTATGTTCACATATGACTTAATGAAAGTTTCAGATATCTAAAAGCCATCAGGAAAAAGTTTGTGGGTTTGTGGCTTCTGTTGACTACAAGCCTTTAAAAAGTAAACCAATTTTCATGATGCACAAAATCCAGAGTACCTAAAGTTACCTCGCTAAGCTGCTAATCCAGTTTGGTATTATAGGTCCTTAAACTCCTTAAACTGTCCCAACAATCAGCAGCAAAAGGAAAAGGTTTTCAGTTGCATAAAACAATTAAATATTTTTTTGTGCCCATTAATATTTATGAATGCAAATCAATAAAAAAGTATTATTGTCTTATGTATGAAATATTATCCTTAATGTCAGGAGATTTTTACCAACTTAACTTAATCCTATAGAAGTGTCTACCATATATTTGCAAAGTATATCATCAAGGTAAATCAGTGCTAACATTGATCCCAACTTAATTAGCCAGTTCCTAATCATTGCATAGTTGCTTTGAACATGTCTAAAAAGATGTGTAATCATGTGTTGTATTTATATTCTAAGAATAGCAACAAAAAACTGTTGATTTCTTGCCAAAAAACATTTCCTCCAAATCCATGAAATGAAATTCGTTTTTCCCTACTTGCATTTGCTGTCACAAATTGTACCCGTAACTTCCTGCAGACATTTGCATCAGACTGCATCAAACTTTCTCTGCAACATATAAACTGAGACATTTGTTGTGCTGCAGGGTCCAAACACATGCAAAAGGCGCAGGTATATTACCTCTAACAAAAAGGCATTCTGCTGTGTGGTAATATTCATAACCGATTTACAACCAGCATGCTTACCTAAATTGACTGAACTTGAGTTCAGCCAAGCAAAAATAAAACACCACTTTCTCCTTTTGTGTATTTTTAGTTGTTAAAGACACTAAAGGCTCAACATGACTGTTCCTCTTCCATCAACAGGGCTTCCTGCTTGTATTTCGTGATGTCGTCTTCTGGGAGAGAGTTTACAGGCAATAGCCTTGGACAGAGAATAGTGAATTATTTAGGTAGTCCATCAGACAGTGTCTGTCTGAGAAAGTCCCAGACTGTGAATTCAAACCCCATATTGGACCGATATGCAAGGAGGGAGAGCTGTAACCCAGCAGCCCCCACAGAGCCCTTTATCTGCTGCACTACAGGCACCTCTGAATGGAAAATCCAAAACCTATTTCAGAGCTAAGCGGTAAGATCAGATCAGTGTGAGGTAATATTCACTGTTCTATTCTGAACAAGGTTATCTTACAGAAGCATGTATGAACATCTTTTCTGCTGAGTGGTGCATTAGATGTGGTAAAGTGACATATTACTGCTGGCAACAGAGGACATCCACTTAACATCTCATGCTGTCGCCTCCTTTAATGTCGTCAGCCCTCTTTCACCACTTAGATTGAGCAACCACCAGCAATTCCTCAGACTAATTGTATTCGGTTCAAAGTGGAAAATAGCCGGCAGAATGACAGGCCTGTCCATCAGGACCGCTGGACGGGAAATAATGCAGCTATTTCTGAGATTCTCCTCTATGTTCCTCATATTAAATGCTCCTATGGACTCCTATCTTACTATTACATAAGATATTGCTTTAAAACAGGAGTGTCCACAGTTGGTCCTCGAGTGCTGCTGTCCTGCAGATTTTTTATGTATTCCTGTTTCAACACACCTGGCTTCCATTAAATGGATACAAAAGCCAATGTAGTTCAGCATAATGACTGATTAATTATATTGCCGAATGCAGAGTGTCGGGATATTACGGCTTCAACCTGACTGCAGCTGCCGGCGGATAACTCAGACTATTTTTACAATTTGATTTTGATACAGAATATACTTGTTTAGGTCCCCAAGAAGATGACCTGTATCCAATTTCATGATTATTGGATTTATGGTTTTCCCACCAGGTGGCGCTTTATGCACGAAAAATCATATTTTTGCCTAATTCTCTGGAAATATTTGTCTTACTGACCTCAAATCAAGTGCAAAAAAAAAAATTGTCATGACCACAGGATCCATCCTGTCCTGACGACATGCTTCAAAGTTTCCAGATGGAGCTTTTAACTGAAAAATCACAGTTTTTGACCATTTCTTTGTAACTATTTGTCCAATTTACCTAAAATCAGGTGCAAATGAAAGGTCATGACCTCAGGATTTATTGTTTCCCCACCAGGTGGCATTCGGGGATATACCCCAAGCCGTCGCTTCCCATGGCATAGACCTTGTTTATATGATATATTCTCTATACATTTAAAGGTTTGTTTCAGTTTGTAATTTTTTACTAAAACACCAATATATGGATATTCTTCTTTCAAACTCTGTATTTAAATGTTTGGTCCTTTGCCACATAACAGCACACTGGCTGGATTCATGTTTCTCCAACCTGCAGCAGAGATTGTGTTCAACGTAGGCAGGTGCTGCTCAAAGTGGAAACTCAGCTAGTGGATCATTATCTTGTTGATGCTTTTTTGTTTTCCTGCGTGCTCATGAATATCGGAGGTAATTGTGTTGTTTCAGCTCAGTGCTTTGCAGTGGACTTTTATCAACTGTGGAATAAGCTTAAAAAAAATACCTTCTCTGGAGCCATTTTATCACCATAAGATCATGAACGTATTTATCAAAATATATAGATATAATACCATCTAGCACACTGTTTCAACTGATTATTGTCATTATATCCCCGAACGCGGAGTTTGGGGATATTATGGTTTCATCCCGACCGCCACTGCCAGATATCCTTCGTGTGAGCGTGATAACTCCAAACATTTTCACAATTGGATTTAGATTCTCAGCGTACCTGTTTAGGTCCTCAAGAGGACGACCTGGCTCGAATACACCGAGTTTTAAAATCCAATTGTGAAAATGGTTTGAGTTATTGTGGTCACACGAAGGATATCCGACGGTGGTCGTGATGGAACGACATTCGGCGTTCGGGATACAAGTATGCTCAGGAGAATAGGTAAACAGTAAGGGTGAGCACAATGAGCTTTTAATCCAAACATAATTAAAGAAAGTGACTGCAGTCCAAATGAGGACTTAAAAGGCTAGTAGCTTAGCAAAGCCAAACACCATCACCAGACTTTCACAATTTACATTGGTTGTAGTTAAAAGTGGATTTCTTTGTCCAAAGCTGACGCTGAGGAGGCAGCATGTTCCATCGAAACTGCTGCCACACTCTTGTTAGGCGACGGGAACAATGATAGAAGGCTGGAGCTCTGGCTAGAAGATGGAGATAAAGTGGGATATTTTACTGTTGCTATTCTGTTGGAGTCAGAACCGCTATTTACCACCGGGGCTACTTAAATGAAGCAATCTGATAAAATAGACACACTGACAGCTCTTCAGTCTGAGGGCTCCCAGCAGCCATAAAAGGATTCCAAATGGCTCACATTTAGAATAAGTGTTATAGGGAAGACCAAATCTCCCAGCGATAGAAAGCCATCGGCTGTATAGCCTTCTTACATGTGCAGTTTGAACCTGTCAGTCTTTTGATTCCCTTCAGTCCTATCTGTGGTTCTTTATTGTTGTATAGCAGGGAGAATGTGAGGCCAGTCTCATCACAGAGGAAGGTCCAGAAGTCAAGATGAAATAAAAATTAAATAAAAAATGTGTGTGTTAAAGAGTTGCAGTGTAGGTGTGTTTTAGCTGAAAATGTTTTAACACTTAAGAGGTAAAATTGTAAGCCCCAGAAATAAATGCATGTAAACCATGGTAATACCTAAATATATGCGTGTATGTATCTGTGTGTGTATGAATAAAAAAATTAATAGAAGATATTATATTAAATTATTTAAAATGATATTTTCTTTCAATAAACTAATAAATATATATGTGAATAAAATTTTCGAATAAATAATTGTTAATCAGAGTAAGAGATATGTCTATTACCACGGATGTCTTTTAGACTAAAATACTGACCTGAAAATTGCGAAGAAGCTTGTTTACTAAAATAAAAATAAATTGCTGCATTGAAGATGTGTTCCCTTTTAGACCTAGCCTTCCACCAATGCAGCTATACAAGAAAATTTTGTGATCTCACCTCATGTAGTGAAAGCATGTGAGCCACAGTTGCAAATCTGAAGCTGAAAACAACCAAACCACAAGGCTCGGCAGTATTTTTACTCAGGTTTCACAAAATAAAATATCAGTTTGTTGTTCTGGAGTTGTAACACAAAGAAAACAAAATAAATTTAAATGTCTTTAGAAATGCATTGTAATTTTGTTTTAGTTTGTGTACTTTCTATTAAGTATCAGAACCTACATTATCTGTATGTCCTCTGTTTGGATTGATTAATCCTACAGTGTACAGCAGATCTTTTGTTGAGTTTAGCAGAATCTGCTGTCAAGAGGAATCTCAGGACCATTTCCATTCCAAACAGAATTCACATAATTCACTTAAAGTTTGTTGACCTTGTAAGCAAAAGGTTAGTTTAAAATTGATTTTGAATCAGACAGACAGGAAACGGTACCGTGTCTTTATTCATCTGATTAGTAATTCTGTGATGAATACACAATACTGGTAACTGATTCACTACATCTGTCCTACAGTGGCAGAGTCTGTGAGGATGTTAGACTTTCATTCAGTTGGAGAAAATATGATTATCGCAAACGAAAGTGGGAAATGTGAGATGGACAAGAGTAGAGTGACTGAGTTAGAAAAGAAGTGGATTTTCGATGTAGTTATTGTCAGAGCAAGTGTGTTAGATTCTGGCACTAAAAGTGGATGGCATTAAGCTTCCTTAGCTGTCACTGATACATGACCACAAGGACTCATTCATTTCTCTCATTCCGAAATGCAAAATATTGATGTACTCAAAAACAGGAGGGACATATTTGCTGCAGAGGAGCTCCAAGGAGAGAAATAAGCCGAGGGAATTTCCTGAACTGATTGGAGATGCAGTATTCGAGCAACTCAGCTGAGGAAGGTAAATGTCAATAGCACTCTCCTAGTGAATATAAAAAGCACCAAAAAAAAAAAGCTTTGTAATGAGAGCTTGAGAGCCACTTGGCAGAGCAGCATGTTTGCCCCGTGAGTGTCTCATTTTTAGAAATGCTACATTTGAATACAAAAGCACTGATTGCAAGAAGAGTAGGAGAAGCCCAGTTCAGCAGGGACTTAAGCCTGAGTGCTGGGCAGGAAACAGATGGCAGGGTGAAGGGGGTGGGGGTGGCTGGTCCAGAGATAGCTACAGTGCCTGGACGCAGAATATCACCAAAAGCCTGGACACACTCATCCTCTATCCCCTGCCTCCCAGGGGATTAATAAACCCATCATGGCCGCTCCCCATATGTGGAACTACGGAAGGGAAGTGAGACTGAGGGGATGATTCTGTAACTGGTTAGTCATTTTGTCTGCTGACGCTCAGGGGCTGTGCTTCTGTCGCACATGTCAGAATGAAGTCACTTAGTCCATATTTGGGGGAGGGGGAAGTAAAAGGGCTTCAGTTTTCCCTTTTTGACAGCTAATTTGTTCATCATTTATGTTGTTTTTCCCGCTGCAGAGCCAAGCAGGCGATCATGCATGCAGCTGAAGGATTAACAAATATTGTAAAATCAACAACCTCTTTTTCTCACCACGCTTCCACAGCAGAACATTTACCCTCCAAATTAACCGCAGTAGCTTTCCAACAAAGACTCCAGCTTTTTGTGCAGCAGCTGTTGCATCAGTATCGACTTTGTCTGGAGCTCCGCTGGTGTTGGTGACATTTCCTGGACTCGCACATCACCTCTGGTGCGCCTGAGAGCTCTGAATAACCTTTGTGGCGCCAAGTGGTAGCTCATTGAGGAGCAGAAGGCAGCTTACCTGACCTTTATGAGCGCTTTCACCCCAGCACACACTTTTCTCCCCCTAGAGATGTTCTGACTCCACCATACCTCTGTGTGTACTTCTGACAGACTGTCTCTGCTGCTGTCCCCATCGCTCCCCAGAGACGTGGCTCGCATGCACAGCCCATCTCTTGGAGACTATGATGGCACCGATGATCGGCCTGTGCAACTCCACTTCTAAACGAATGCCATAGATCAGGACTCCTGTCAGCGGATTTATGCTTGACGTTAGCTTTTCCCAAACTGAGGGTACCAATATCATTTCAGAAGGTCACTATATGATTTATAAACAAATCTACATTTATTAAATAATCACAATGACAAGTGTTATTTTAGGGGTTATTGTTAAAAGAAATTAGCAACCACTGTTCTATTACTTTTGTGTTCATATAATCCTTATTCTAAAGAAAAATAAGAGAAGAATTACATGCACAGTGATTGTTTTTTCCCCCTGTTGACATGTCATGAAAGGCTGTGAGAAAGATGTCCTTTCACACTTATCTCCTCCAGTCACTGCAGTGTATAATTACACATGCTGCAGTAACAGAGAGTATTCACATTATAGCCACCACATAGTTTTCCTGCATGGGTGCTAATCTCATTAGCTGTCAAACATGAGATGAAGAAAGACTGGAATTACTGTCATTAGGTCAAAAATGATTAATTAAAATTTACATTAGATTACGCATACATTCATCGCTGATCAGCTGCTTTCACACAAAAAAATGGCATTTTCTTCACTTTGTGATTTTAAAATTAATGAATACAAATGATTTCTTGTGGTTGCGGATAGTTCAATGCCTCCTCTGAAAAGTTGAGTAATTCTTGCTTGCATGTGAGAACCCTCTGCTTTTTGAAGGTTTTAACCAAATGGCAGCAGCTTCTACAAGCATGTAAACCCATTTCGGTGCTGATCAGCCCATAAGCACTACGTTTAACCCCCTAGATATAGGTGTCATGAGATATCAAAGCAATTACTGCAAAGCTGCATGCATGTATTGTCACCTGAAGGCCATGTTGCCTTTTTTAACGCTGGAAGGTTTGCAGCCCTGTAGATCACTTGCACATAGTCCTTTTTGACAGATGGTTTAAGGAGATGTGAAAACTGAGCAGGTCGGGAGCTGCGGGAAATGTGATATAACATTGTAGTCTGTCTTACGCTATCTGCTGTTTGCTATGAACCAGCTGTTTCATGCATTATCCCTAACGCTGAGGTGTTGAAAATTGTGATGCAAAGCACAGACAGTGGGGTAAGGTGACCAAGCTCACCTTGGCAGTCTGAGGGAGGTGGCTTTTGACTGATCCCTCTGCCGCCGTCGGGTGTTTATGTGCACATACTGTACCACCCATGTGCATCTATAAGGCAGTGAGGGTCGTAAGGAGCTGATGGTCATCATCTCTGAGTGACATATCTGTCCATGTATTTTCATCTGCAGGCTGCTCGTCCTCTGACAGAAGCTTTTTTGTTTCTTTCTACTTCCCGGCATAAGGACGGGCTGAAGGTTACAGAACAGAGACGATAGGGAAGGTCCTTCTGTTGTCTCAGTCACTTACTCAGTTTCTCCTCCACCCTCCCTCGCTGCTTCCATCTCTTCTTATCTCTGGTCGCCACAGTTTCTGCTCTCAGTCAATATCAGCGTCAGATTAATTTTGTCCTCACCTGTAATCGCTTTTTGTTTATTTGCTCACAGCTTGTCTGCTGGAGTTAGACCACTGTTTAAAACTATTATTGATACCAAAACTGCAAAATTAGCTTGATTTAGTGGAAGTTATTTTTCTTTTAGTGTTACTTTACTTTTACCTTCCCAATGAGACATTTGTTTTCTTATTACAGCAGTGAATGGACCTGTCACTGATTGTCAGGGAAAAATACAAGTCAAAATATTAGAAAATAATTATTAAACCTTCCATCATCACTCCAGAGGTCACTACTTCAAAGTTCGATTGATGATCTGTCAGCAAACTGTGGTCTCCCAACGAATGCCCTTCATCTTCCACAAATCCAAAGCAGAAATATTACATTTCCTGTACTGGAAAGATGTGGAAATGGCGCACTGCAGTGTCCCGCCCTGTGTTGTGGTTATGGGTCGCAGGATGAGAACATAGCAGGAGACATTTCTCTTTGAGTTTGCGTGTCTTATGAGGAGAAGGGTAGCATGTGACAGTTGGCACAGTGTGCCTCCAACGCTGACACTTGTTCGCTCTCATACTTTGTCTGCTCCATTACTGTCATCCTTGCTGACTTGATTCCAGATATCACCAGCAGTCGTCTCTAATTGTAGCTTGCATGCTAATCATGTCCCTGTTTATTCTTATAGATGATTACATCCGCAAGCAGGCAGCCGTGTAATACATGCTATTAGCTGGAGTCAGCTCTGGTTGATTTCAGGATACAGGTTGTGCCATGTGTTTATTCACAAATGGAGATACCGTTGCTACAAGAAATAAAAAGATCAGTTTTGCCATCATCATAAAACAACCATCACTTCAAAAAAGTGATCTGTAGTTGCAGCTGTGCTTCCTCCACATGGTTTCAAGAGGCAGAAGAACAAATCTTAATGGTCTGACATTTTACCCTGTTTTTTCCACACAAGAAGGAATTAAGCCTCTGCTGAGTGTTCGATTTATAGAAGAGCTAGTGTCCAAATTAATTTGAGATGGAACGCTGCGGTTGCCGTGGAGACGGGCTAAGAAGGAAGCATGTCTATGTAACTCACCTGGGCTGTCAGGGGAAAAGGCTGCCTCTGCAGGTTAAGGAATAAAACAGTCACTTCACTGTAGGCGGTAATGAGGAGGAGGTGAATAATAATGAAGAACAGTTTTTGTTTGTGATTAATATTGATTTTTTAAAAAGCAGAAAAAAATGACTACACACAAGTCCATTTTTATCTTCATACGATCGATTTAATGCAGATTTTGATGGATTTTGTCTCATCCATCACATGAGCATTCACTGTTGTGATTAATTTCAATGGATTACGGAAGAGCGGAGTCCATTGGTCCCATACAATGCACCTAATAAATCTCAATAAAGCTTTATGAAATGCATGTGTTGCATGACAGGAGAACCAGTGGGAGCTAATCTTGCCTGAAGATAATAACTGCAAACACATGCTGGCTGGAGGGCATCCACCTTCTGGTTATCTCTCTTTTTATTTACAGAGAGTTTCTGATGTTTCTTAGATAAGGATAGCATTTATTTCTGAGCAATGCAGGTGACACATTGTGTTTCTTTCAGCAACATGGACAGCAGCATTGTTTGTTTGTTGTGTGTCTTGAGCCACCCGAGCAACGAGCCCTTCGTGTGCTGCTTCTTGTGGTTGTGAAAGCTACTTACCGTCCTTATACCAGATGTTTCTGATGCTATCAGCTACATAGTAGCAAACGTTTTTGGCAGTAACCCTGTTTTTGAGTAACTAACATGCAGTAATATATATGCCTGTGATTTAGGAAGTCATCCCCAAGAATAAGGTTCCCCTCCAAAGCGCATGAGTAAGTGGAGAAACCTTCATTTTTTACACACTGCTCCTGCATTTTAGCATAGATTTTGGTAAATAAATGACATCTGCTGTGCATTATACTGTGTTGTAGCTTGTACAATATTGTGTTTAGCTCATTTGAAAATGTAAAGAATTTTTTAAGAATCAGAATCTGTATTTGAGCCATTTAAGTGACTTCAGATTATTTTGTGTCTTTTTCTTCCTCCTTGTTGTACTTCAGCTCACTACCATCTCAAGGTTTTCCTGCTGAACACATAACTTTCCTCTAATTAGAAAGAAATGCCTGTTCAGCTTTTTAAACACAAGTGCAAGTTCTTTTACAGTGGCTTCTTGCTGTTCTAGTTGTCAGGATGTTGTCGGAGTTTCACCTTAACATGCTGAGTCTTTTCTATATGAATGTCTCCACCTTAGCGTTTCTCATTGCTATCCACTAAGCTAGCTGCTGAGATAGTCTTACTAGTGCTCCTCGTGTTTGCCCTCTGATTGAAAGGTCCATTTCAACAGGTGCGATCTGAACCGTTAGTACATTAGTGAGAAGAAGGCTGTTTTTTGAAGGTCTGTCATTGGAAAAAGAAAGTTTTTTCTCTTTCCTGAATTCAGATTTTCCTCCAACTTTCACTTTTTGTACTCATCATCTTTTCCATGTTTTTATTTTTTTTTTAAGATAGTTTCCTCTCAACTCAGCAAGAGAGGACAGACGAACTATGTGTTTCATCAACTTTGTATTTTTGGCCAGAACGCCCAGTGAGTCTCCGTCAGCTAGTCAGAACATTTTTAATACGCACTTCCATCTGTGTCTTTTTCTGTATTTAGTTGTCCTTGCAACGAAGCTGTGTAAGAGAAAATGGCATCTGCATTTGCGTGTAGGCTCACGGCTTGAGAGCCTTTGGCCGACAGCTGAATGCCGTGACTCAGAGGATGAGCCAACAGCTAATCTCTCTTGTGAAGTCTGAATTCACCAACTGAGCAGGGCGGCTGCAGCCAGCGTACAAGATTGGGTGCCTGTAATGAATTGAACAGCGTTTCAGTTATTGCTGGACCGCAGGATTAAATCTGTATTTGTAGATACTAATGTTAAAGTTGATTTCAGCTTGATAGCTCTATTGTTATAGTTAAAGAAAAAAGGATAATTGTGTATCGACACAGATAAAAAAAGAAGCATATCCATCCCTTTCTCCTGTTTACTTGATGATATATTGTCTTCTACCATTGTGGTGTTTTTCTGCCTGAAATTGATGACAGATTTAAGGAATATTTGCAATTTGGTTTTAAAGCTTATCCAAAAAAATGTACAGCAGAATAAAAGTAGATAAGCAGCAGAATACAGCAAGTAGAATTAAAGCTATTGTTGCGTCTATGTAAAAGAGGGAGATGGATATCTTGATTACATATTGTATAATCTTCTCATTGTGTCTCTGTCAGAACAGTTCAGTTCACTGTTTGCCAGGTAATTTGTGTCATCTACCGAAGTAAATGAGGTACATTGATTCCTCTTTCAAAATGCTAGAAGTGGCATCTAGTGAAGCAGTTTCTCAAAACCCTGGCAGACTGTACTGATGAATGGTGTGTGGTTGCTCCTGTCTAACGTGAAATCCACTGCCAATATTTTGTTTTTTCCTTCCTCCCACTATTTTGAACACTGGTGTTGCTGCTGAACACAGTTTCCATTGATATTCTCTTTGTTGTCTAGTATAAACCCCATTAGGTGAGTTTGATATGTTGTTGTTAGGGTTTTGGGTTAGTTGCGTTGGTTTCCTGTTTTATTTTGTAGTTATTCCTGTTTTGCCCGTTGCTTTCTGTTCAGCTTCATGTATTTGTTTATTAGTTTCACCTGGGGGTTGATTTTGGTAATTGTGTTCACCTGTCCCTATTTTCTGTCACTTGTTTCATATGTATTTAAGTTCCTTGGTTTGTCTGTTTAGTTGCGGGATCATTACATTAGTACATAAGTTAGTACGGCAGTCACAGTTTCAGTGTATCGGTCTTGTTAATAAATCTGTTAATCTTCACCCTGGCTGCCTCCTGCTTCACCTCCTCACCTGCATTTGGGTCCACCACCTACCCGCAACCTAACAGTTGTATTCAGATATTTAAAAATGTCAGAGTGCATGGATGATGAAGAACCAAATGCACGGTGAAGGTTTAAGGATGATAAATGAATCTGAAAACTAAGTCAAGACAATTTGGCAATAACCAAAATTAACCGAGCAGTAAATATACACTGAGAGGAACAAACTAAACAAGGAGCAGGTGAAGCAAATAAAACCAGGTGTGTAGAAAACACAATGCATGCCAGAAGGGGATGAGTTAGAAAATAAAGCAAGAAATTACAAGCCTATGGTATAAAATGGGATTTACACACTCAGTGTCTCTGCTACCTGGGTTGATGTACCCAGACGTTCTCTATCCTGATACTACTGCGAAGGTGGTAGGAACTCTGTAATTGAACCCAGGTTTTTCTCATCTCCATTAATACGTAAAAGCAACACTGTTGCTGTGGCAACAACCTAAGAAAGAATGCTCCTGCATAAGTTCACAAGATTATACTGTATTAATTCATCAGACAATATACACAGCACTTTACTCTCTTAGTTTCACTGTATTACAACAGACATCTCTGGCACTTCTGTAAGAAGTGAAGCATCAGTATAGGACAGAAAACTCAGACTTAACCCTAAAGTTACCTCGATAATAATAGCTTCGTAGAACGGGCATCTGGACAGCAACTTAGGTACCAGTAAACAACTAAAACAAAAACATAACCCCACAGATCACAACAAAATGTTAATATTAACTGTTGTATTGGTTCATGCCTCACTTTTGAGCAAAAAAAAAAAAAGCTTCTGTGCATATGTATTTAGGAGGAACTCAAACAAGCTCAGAATGGATTTTCTCTGCTTTACCATCCAACATTCATCTGCTTTCGATCCGTTAGATGTTTATCTGTTTATGCTTGTTCAGTGAAATATTAATGTGTCTCTTGTTTTTAGTTTTTTTGCTATGAAAAATAGAAATATATTTTGAAGGGTAGCTTTAAGCCTATAAACATCATAGTTAAGAATTCATGCAGTGGTAATACTTTATAATAAGTACACACTATAAAGTATTGCTTAAGCATGAATAAATAATGAATTAATCATCTTTAAATGATTAATCCAAGGTTTATTCACTCGTAATCATTTATTTTAATGATGACGAGTATTACAGTCATAAAATACTTTGTAAATTATTAATTCAGTATTTATTAATGCTTAACCAGTGCTTAATAGTGTGTAGTTATAATAAAGTGTTACCCATGCAGTTAGTGCAGGAGTTAGTGATACATGTGGACGTGACATGCAAAGCTGTAGCTATAAATAAGAATGCAGTTTTATTCAACACGCCAGTTTCAATATGGACTGAAAAGCATTGCTGGCTGTGCTCCATTTGGAGTCATATGTTATGCTCCAGCAGAAGATGTGCATTAGAGTATTACCATCTGACTAGTCTGCATGGAAGTGAAACTGCTGTAAACATGAAGAAGAAAGTGCCTCTTCCATTTATTTCCACCGTCTCCAACCTTTTCACAACAGTGCACTACTAGCAAATCTCCAAATCAGCGTCAGGGTTTCAAATTCAGCAGGAATAACTCTGAAATAACTTTTGTCAACTTCCAGGGTTGGGTTAATTATTCAGTTATTTATATTAAGAAGTGATTTACCGTTAGCTTTGTGCTTAAAATGATCAAGGCTAAAGCCCATATTATCTATATGTTTGCTGGTTTCTGGTTTGTTTAATCTTAACTCAGTGTGTCTCTCTTTGCAACACATCCTTTCATTCAATGAATGAATGAATGAATAACCAGAGGGGTGGGGTGGCAGATGCTGATTAGTTGAAATCTCATCTCATAACTGACTGGGAGCTTGCTACAAAAACATCGCCTCTGTGTTCTGAAGTCGTCTGATTTACAAACTAAGCACTGGGCTTTCCACCCCGCTTTAAAACAGAAAACGCTTCAACAATTTCGACAAGCTTTATTTCTGCCTCGTCAAACAGAAGAAGCAAAAGGACTCGTTTGCATATTCACTGATGGTGAATTCCTTATGAGGCAAAAGCTCAGAGATACATCCAAGATATTCTGTGCCAGGAAGGCTTTTGTGGAAAAATAAATCTTAATCTGAAATATTAATGATTAGACATGAATTTTTAGAGGTTTAACAATAGCTGGAGACCTGCGAAGACCTTCAGGGATTCTTTTATTTAAATATTTACAGAATTTAAACCTGTGTTGGACCTTGAAGATCTTAATGACTGTCCAGATTTAACATGTTTTATTCAACCATCTACACGGCAGTTTCCCAAAAACCTTGGAAAGCACTGGTATGCAATTTAACGTTCCTCTCACAATGATTCCCCTCTCATTGGTGATGCCAAATACCAACACAGATTGGTAATAGCCGTGTTGTTATATGCTAAACTAAACACTGAGAACATTATCTGTTGGTATTAAAGGTTAGAAGTAATTAACCAGAATAACGAGAGTTTCAAGAAGCTCTATAAAAAAAGGACAAAGTTGAGGTGTTATCAATTTTACAGGCTGGTAGTTCTGTTATTGCAAGTTTCCTTTCAGTTTATTGACCTACAATAGAAATGCTGCTGATTAGTTTTTCTTGTTTTAATGCAATGAAAAGAAGCCCAAATAACAGGCTGCATGTCTTCAACTTTCATTTAACCCTTTAACTTCATGGTCTACCATTTGGTAGAGATAAAATAGCAGTGATTATGATGATTTTCTTTAACAAATAGTGGAAATAAACCTGCCTAAACCATCTTTACCACCCTGTTTTAATATGTAAAACCCAAACTAAGTGTTTGTTCTAACAGCACTGTCTTACATTTCCACTAGTTTACTGTTGTTAATATTATTATTAACTTACAAGTAAGCCTTTTGCTCAAACCCATTTATTCTGATTAGTTTTGTCCTAAACGAACGGAAAATGCAGAGAAACATTTTTCTCAGACTTCTTCTTAATGTGGAAGTTAAAGTGTTAATATAACGCCAGTCCTCGTTTTTACTAGAAGCCATTCATTTTACTAAAATGAAGTGACAGTTATTAACAAAAAAGCTCTTTGCCGCATCACGTTTCTGTTTTGAACACTTTTAATGTTAGTGTATTACATAAAACAGCAGTAACCAGAGTACAAAGGTGTGAAGCAGCGTGAGAAGCTGCTGTGCATTTAAGCACCACTGAACCACATTTGAGTGTTCTTTCACCTTCCGAGTGTTATAACTGGAGTTGAAAAGTGCTCTTTGAACAGAAAAGCGGAACCAATAAACACAGTGAATTCATTACTCTTATGTCAAAGCAACATGGTTCTTCACCAGCCTTTGTGCTGCATGTTGTTTTTTTTCTTTTACATTATAAGCAACATTGTTAAGCCTCTGATGTTAAAACTCTTGACCAGGGTCAAAATGAACCGATTGCTTAAAATCTTACTCAAGAAAAAAAAAGAAAACAAAAAATAAAAGAATAAATGGCTCAGTTTAAAGCTGGTTATAATTTGAAACCAGTTTAAAACAGTGAGGCTTGAATGTTTGATGTAAAATAGACAAAACTGATGTTACCTTGTAGAGAAATAAGAAGCCGAATCATTTGGTTGATTTGTCTGGAGCTAAGTGACAACATTAGTCTAAAGTGTAATTAACCAGAACCCAAAGTTCCTGACTCATGACCTGTATACATTTTGTTTTTGCATGAAGCTGTGTGATGATAGTTAAGGGCTGCTCCTTCCTTGGGGTCTTTATATGTGAAGTGTATGCTGCAAACCTGTATTTTGATTCAGCGCTGTGGCCTAAAGAAGTAATTTATCTGGGCAGTGATGGAAAGTTTAAGAAGTATAGCTATGTTTTGCCATTGGCAGAAGGAGGTGATTGTTATGTTTTGTCAAAGAGGGATGCTGCCCTTGCTTTTGTTGCCGAGGCTTCAAATGCCCCTTAGTCCAGGGTGATGGCACCGCTAACTGACAGCCATCACTTTGTATCAGGGGGCTGATCGCTCTGTGCTCCAGAGTGCTGTGTCAATTAAATAGCAGCAGTTGAGGCAGGTGGAAAAGAGGACAGCCTCATTTCAAAGCCGCAGCAGTGTGGAGATTGGCTTCAGATTGCTGTAGGCATCGACTGTATTCAGCTAGTGCTCATTTTGACTGGCTCAATCCCCCGTACACAGCAGGCAGGTGGATAAGAGAAAGATCTCATCCATATCAATGCCATGTCTTCAGATGTCTTCAAAGCACACAGAGTTCAAACATGATGAAATAGTTGGAGGTTCAGCCGGATGAAGTGAGGATTTCTCACTGTGGTTTTAAATAACAGCGTGAGATCTAAGTTGGGAAAGCCGGTGATGATGGGATTGGGTTTGTTTCTTGCTTAATACGTCGAGGCAATGGGTTTTCAGAGTCTAGGCTCCCTCACAGCCATATCACCTCCTCTGTCATTCACCTTTGTTGAGTTTATCCCACAATACCAGAATCATATTCCCTGATTTAGCTTCTCTTTGTTAAGATATCGTATTTTCAGGCGGTACTTGAGGGCATTTTCTTGATAAATAAACCAGGCATACTTGACCAAGAACTCATAGGTGGATGTTTATCTTTTAGTGGATTTTCTGATAGAAAGAGGTATTTTCTATGCAATAACGCTCTAATTGTGAATGTACGTCTCCATATGATAACAACTTACTTCTGTTTCTCTCGCAGGGCAGGACTCATTGCTTTCTCCCGAAAGGGAATTTTTTTTTGTTTGTTTCTGAGGATTTCAATGAGGATTTGTGGAGTCATATTGAAAGAAAACCCAGAGATTGGCAACATTTTATCTAAAAACAAAAGTATGAGACTGTGTGTTAAGTTGTTTCAGAGTTATGATCCTTCCAAAAAGAGGATTTTTAGAGCACTAGTGTTTTTTTTTTTTTAGAGCTTTAAAGTTTGGAGACTTTTTCTCTGGGCTGTTAACCTCACGTTTCACGCTGATAACTTCTCCGTGAACCTTTGAAGATGGACTGGCTTTATTAAGCCATCCAATTCTCAAAGCAAGCTGGTTCTGCTAACCTGAAATAAGATTTTTCTTTGAAGCAGACTAGCGTGTTAGTGAGAGCGGCTCCAGCGTCCTCGCTACCTTGAGAAACCTATGTTAAAGGTTTCACTATCGCTTGAGCCAAACATTGTGGTTTATCTAGATTCATATCATGCAGGGATCACTTCCTGGAAATATTAATGAATGAATAACTGGAGCTGATTGGGTTTATGAAGTTAAGCCTGCGGGAAATAGCTCATGAAGATGAATATACATGAAAAATAAAATAAGGAATGCGGGGAAATGGATTGAATGTATTAGAACAAATCAGCCACTAGCTGCATGCACAAGGACAATGGTTTGTATGATGATGAGCTCATTTATGAGAAGAATTGATTAATTCTGCAGTGATGTCTGGGTGGGACAGAGTGCAGGGGCAGACATGTCTCTCTGACATTAACAGGATGAGGGGAATGTATAGGAAATTGCTTTTATGTCTAACCTTGGAGGTTTGTTTGGTGCTTTTCCCCTAAAACACAACTAATCTCCAAATATCTTCTCCGTCATGCAAGCATTTCTGTCCCCACAGGGTTTGGGTCGCACCTCAGTGGTGGGCTTTAATTTATAGATTCTTGCACAAAATTCAATAGGTTTTTTGTTGCGCCTTGATTTTAATTTCACTCCGAGAAGCTTACTGTCACGGTATTAAATAAAACTGCTTCGCTAGCCAAAGAGCATTGAAGCTTGTAGTAGCAGAACTAAGGTCAAAGGAGCTGATGAAATCTGAAATGCAACTAAAGAATCATCTGCTGAGTAAGCAAGGATCAACAATAGAGGCTGAATAATATACTCAGCCTTGAGTGAACTGAACGGATGTGCAGCTGAAAATCCTCTTCTTTTCTGTTTGTTGTTGTTAGTGAAGTTTCATTCTCTGCTCATAAAAGAGACTGACACACTCAGATGATGCAATGAGGTTTGAGTCATTCCTGCGTGCAAATTCAGCTAAACGTGATGGAAAATTAAATCCTTTTGCATATTTTTACATATTAATATAGGGACATTTCCACTGAAGCTGCTCTCATTCACATGTTTTCTGTTTCTTTTGCCAAAATTATCCAAAATTGTTGTAAAAATACATGACAACTCAGAGTTGCTTAAATTATTTCCAGACAACTAAGTTGTTTTAATAAAAATGCTGCGTTATTGTCTCAGTATGAGGATAGACATCATGCACCAAACACATTCATATGAGCAGTTAATTCTCTCATATATGTAATACGCCAAAGACTTGGATGAATTTTAATAAAGAAACTAAAGTTATTTAGTTTCTATAAAGATATTTTCCCTTCACATCCTTTTGTTTCAAATCTTATATCAAGTTTCATTAGCAGAACATAATGAAAGGTCTTTAGGTTGCTGCTTTGAGCAGCAGGGAGTAACATCGATAAGCTCAGCATCTCTGAATTTGTTCCTGCGTACACATAAATATACACCACATCATGGAGAAAAGCTATTTGTAGACTCCGATATAAAGCAATTGGGACTCTATGGATTTAACACTATTTGTAACAGTTTTTTTCTCATTAACTGATAAATGTAAATTACCCACAATGCAACTCAAGGTTGAACGACTGAGTTTAAATATAGGTGTTTATGCTGGTTGGAGCCACAGTAGCCTCAAGCTAATTTGACAAGGCAGATGGTTGTTTCATGCAACCATCTGGAAAATTTTTGATGAAAACTCATCCGTAAAGCATTACTACATTTTAAAAAAGGAATAAAGAAGAAACTGAAAATATGCGTATTATTTATGTATCTCTGTTTTGAACTCGGCTGAAGTGGAGTGAAGTAACAAGCTTTTACTGATGTCAGATAAAAACTCATTTTGAAAAGCTCTCAGTAGAGTTGTTTGCTCTTGTTTTTTATCAACAGATACTCTCCAGTTGTGAAACAGGCAATTGAACCAACCTCTTTAGATAACGTTAGCAGTTTTTATCACTCCCCATACAGGCAACCACTGATTTTAGTTGAATTTAGTTGACTTGAAGCTTAAGCTAAAGCTACTCTTTGCTAGCTGATTTCATGCTACCAAGTTTGTTTGGTTTTTTTTTTTTTTGTTGTTGTTGTTTTTGGGTTTTTTTTATCTGAGCTTGGTGATGTCTTCACGCTGCAGATCCTTTGGATTACAAAACATGCCGTTGCTCTGAGAGCTCATCACACTTCAAAACAAGACAATGCAAAGCAGAGAGAAAGCATCTGAATAGAGAATAAACAACATTCAAAACAAACAACACATAGCGAATTTTAGGGTTCACATAAAATATATCTGAAGAGTTAAATTAATTTTTTTGGTGTGCATACTGTTGCTAACAGTTTGACTCAATGCCAAATCTTCCACAAAACTTTCCCTGAATAACCAAACTACTTAGCCTTCATATATTTACAATCAAGTCTAAACAGACAATTAAAGATTTTATTGAATCTCTGGGCCTGTTAACCATTTTTATTATGTATATGATCATTGCTTTGTACAGTGGAGAAGCTTCATTGTGCACTATTTTGACAGGAAAGGGCTCAGACACACAGACCTGAACCCATCTTTCCACTGCTAGTGACCCCTTTAATCACATCAGTAGCAGTGCTATGCTAATCGTCTCTCCCAGGAGACACTGCACATGGCAGCACAGTGGCGTGCGTAGGCTAGACAGATATGTAGAGTTACTACAAAGCAGAGCAAACTACTGCAGACTCAGTTCTGGGTTCAAGTAGGGTGTCAACTCACAGCTGATCTCCAGGATGAGATGTCACTGTCGAGACGTTATCTCTGCATTCCTTTTAGGTGAAAAGTATTTTTCTCCATATTAAAACTCTGGCGTGTTACTTCTGTTAGGAAAATCTTTCCACCTCGCTCTAAATGTTCAGCCACTGTTTTTCTATTTTTCCCTTGTGCGACTAATTAATTTTGAGTATGTTGATGTAAAATGTTTTGTTGTCTTATCGTAGCTTCAAACACTGCCTAAAGTACTTTTTTGCTCAGAGCACCACATTAATTTTTGCGCAGCTATGCATCTGAGTGAGAGATGTTTGCCCTTCTAAATGCTGTCTCTGGAATTCTGCAGGCTCCTGCAGCAATTCCTGCTCTGCTTTCAGCTTCCAAAGCTTCTCACAGGCATGGTTTCTTTTTACACTAATAGGTCTCTATAATAAAGTCAGCTGAGTGATGGAACGATGTGGTGATTCTGCCTCTTAAATAATAAAACGAGAACGAATTATTGTCCATTATGCCAGAGCTTTGGTATGCTGCTGAATTAGAAATGTCACACATCTAACTTTAGATTTAATCATCTCAAAATAACACCTTGGCTTCTTCTCTGTTTGCATTCTGTTGAACTTCCTGTTTATCCTGCAGCTTGCGTCTCACTCAAGTTAAAATACAAGAGGGAAAATAAAAGAAGTTGTGTCAGCTAGTTTGCCTGCACCCGACAGCCATGCAGCGTGGCTGGATAAAGGCGAATGACCTTGTGAGAATTAAACACATTCTCTATGTTTAGCTTTCACTAGTGCTGAAAAGAAAAACACACATTTTCAGCAGAGGGGCAGGTTGTTTTGAAGAATGGAAAGGTCTGATGGAAAATGGCAGAAAGGACTAGAGAGAGGAGAG
>JBAMHX010000017.1:2819755-2835280 GCA_037177515.1 Pseudomugil tenellus
AAATCAATGTGCAAGTCGGCCCAACGTAGTCGGAGGGAGACGATTGCCGATTTGGACAAGAACAGATGCATAAATGAAGACTTGATTCCACTAACAGATAGTTTTACTTTGTGTATATTTTACAGCAGCATACATATATGCAGAAACACAATAACACAACTGTGGTATTGACCTTTTTTCCTTTCAAGTGTACAAAACCCACAACATGCACTCTCCCTTCACACCCTGATCGACCGAGTCATACAGCAGCAAGTCGTTTTTAAAATGTGGGACCGTTCTTCCATTACCAATGTAACCTGAGCTGGATTATCTCAACATGTGCATCTATAATGACTTTCCATTACTAACGTCTTTGAGTACGTCTTAAGAACTTGCTCTGAGAGGCCATTTCATGGTCTTCATGACTTTCATACCATCTGGACAAAGCAAAGCTCCTTTTTAAGAGTTCAAACTTTGTAAACTGTTAAATAATCGCTATGCTTTGGCTGTTTCAAGTGTGATCAACAACGCAGAGTAGACATGGCTTTAGTTGAGCTGAAGAGGTGCGTACTTATTTGATAAGGTCTGTTTCTACACATGTAGTAAAGATTAGCACTGTCATAAATTAAATGACCTTTGTACTCTAAGAGCAAACAATAAGAAGGCATACATTGCTTAACAATCCCACTTCAAAGCACCAGATTAAGTCCTCCATAATTTGTCTGAAGTGCAGACTTCTTTTTACCTCAGACTCAAGTATCTGACTTTCAGCATTTGTAACCAGCAAGAGTAGGTCAGCAGCAGAGGTCAGAAAAACAGGAGCTAAACAATTCATCTGGACAAACATGGCTGCTTTTTGTTTCAGAAGGCTGCAGGCCGAGCAGAAAGCCCTGACGGAAGCTGGGTTGCAGCGATGACAATGGAGCTCTGTCTACCCTTAAGCTCATCAATCGTGCCTGTTCTGTCGTGACTCATCCTTACACAAGGCTGTCGAACTTCCAAACGACCGTGTTGCAAACCCAGGCCGGTCAGGGCAATCGATAACTTTCTCTATGACAACTCGCTGCATGGCCGTTAATATCACAGCGAGTCCCACAGGGCTCGTGGGGAGGCTGCGTTCATACTGAATCTACACCACCCTTTATCTTCATTTAACGCCACAGTCCCACTGCTCTTCTTTCTCTGTTTCACACTTCCCCTCTTTCTTTTCTTGCTCATTTGCTTCCCCCTCCTCCATCCTAACTTGATGTGACAACCGCCCCCACTCACCAACACTTGTTCAGGCAGCAGAGCACAAAGGCACCGTGGACGACGTGACGTCACTAGCGGCGTGAATGGACTTAGTCGAAACGACCACAAAGGGCCCGGTGGTGAGGAGGGAGGGTAGCAGCAACGCAGTGTACGTGTTTCTCAGTGATGATGCTTGCAACAAAGCTTCAAGTAGCTCTTTGTTGCCATGCTACCTACTATTTATGCTAATATTTTATCTACCATCCAAACTAATGTTTGCATCTAAAATGTAGTTTATTTAAAAGAAAGAGAAGCCAAAATAAAGCATGAGACTAAAATGTTGCTGCTATAAGCGGAAAGCAAAAGAAAAATAGTAAAGAATCAGCTTTGCGACATGCATGAAGTTCAGGACATGTTGAATATTACAGCGAGCTTTGCATGAGTGTGCAGAACAAGGCTGCTGTTTAAAGCCCACATATTTTCCAGTTTAGCTGCTGCTGTCAGAGACAGATGTTTTCTGCAGAGTTCAAAGGTGACTTCCCAAATCACAGCGATGACTGAGCGAAAAAACACGTGACTCAACAGAATATTTAACTGCGGCCAGCAGTGCAGCTACCAGCATCTGATGTAGTGCAGACGACTGGGTGTACGCTGAATTATTTACTTCAGGTTCAGATTTGGAGCCACATAAAACTCATGGCATGTAAATTAAAGCTAAACTGATGATGACTGTTAATTTGCATCATTGCTTTACTAGTAATATGTCACAGAGTGCAGAGGAGCCTATTTAGTTATAAGCCTGAAACATTTAATAAATAACCATTTAAATGGCAGAAAATCAGTAATCTCTCTTTTTAATCATAACAACTAGTTTAAAAAACTAGTTTAAAAAACTAGTTTAAAAAACTAAGAAATGCTTATGGAAAGCGGCTTTCTTAATGAAGAGGAGTTGCTGGAAGATGATACTGAATGCTGCTGATTAATAATCTAAGTTCATTGCACGTAAAGAGCCAAGAGAAAGAAATTAAAAATCTTAATGCTGGGCTTCTTGTGGTGTTAAGTGTGTTACAGCCTAAAGCAATGCATTATTACACTGTTAATCTTCCATGATCTACCATACATAAAGTAAAGGTTTCATATATGTTTTGATGAAAATGCACCCAAAATGAAAGTCCTTTTAACACAATCTGGGGTCTTAGGAGAAAATCATTATAATGCAATGGATGGAAAAACATCCCTGCGCATTGCTCCATAAATGGAGCACAGCCAAGAACTATGTTTTATTATTTGTTGATTAATTTGGCTAAAAAGAAAAAAAGAATATGTTGGATGCTGCAGGTGGTCAGAATTAGCCTGAAAATTAGCATATCTTTCCACCAAACTACTGTGAGTACATCAATTATCACCTGAAGGACATTTAAATATTACAACTTATGTTTCCTAACCCCACCCCTGATTAAGATCATGAGATCGGTTACAAAACTCTAATGCCATGAGCTGGCTTGACATTTTTATACCCTCTGCACATTTCACAGCTAATCAGCTGAGTGAAGCATCGTCTCATGATAACATATCTATGTATATCTATATTTATATCTAAAATAATGGAAAACTTATGTGAATTTTATGGCAACGACATCTTAAAAAGATTGAGAGGAGACTGTTTTTCATCTCTGCGTAGCATCCGTTCCTCCTCTTTTAACAAAACTCTAAAAACATCTGCACACTGAGGAAAGCAGCTGCTGTAACTTTGAGAGGGGAATGTCCTATTTTTGTCTGAGTGTATCTGCTCAGCAGTTCTGGGACTAATATTTTTTGTTATATGTCATGTTATGTTATAGTTGCCACAAGAAGTTTAGCATCATCTTGCTTAAAGATGCAAATCCTTCCCTGAAATCTGTATATATATCTCATTGGGGATGGTGTCTTTTCAGATGTGAACGGCACCTCCAGTCCATCAGAGATGCAGATTCTTTTTCAACTAACTCCAGCTAACTCTAGAGCGGCCATCTCTAAATCCCCTGCAGGTATTGAAAATTTCCCACTGAAACACACCTGATTTCGCTTCAAATGATCTTCACGACATTTCAAGTACTACAGAAGTATGTTAAAGACCCATTTATTTAAACCAGGTGTGTTGCTGCAGGGAAGCACGGAATACCTGCAGGATTCAGGGCCGGATTTGGAGATCCCAGGTCTACACATGTCCATGACTCAAATATAAACACCAAATGTTAAATAATCTGACAACAAAACAGTTTTCTACTGTTTATCTGTCCATTTTAACCCTTTAATAAGGTATGTATCATATTCAGTACATACAGTCGGTGAGATCTTTTGCATGGAAAAACCCTGCTTAACAGTCCGTTACTTGTCTTCTCCCCCCTGGTGTTTTCTGTATAACAAATCATTATATATGATCATTGTAAATAGGAACAAAAAAATTTTTTTAAAATGGATTAAATAGCCAAATAAACACTTTACATGTTTAAATTTATATCTTATTTTGAACTTTTTGTATGTTTTCCATCTTGTAAATCATCACTTTCTTTTCATACTAATGTGCAAAGGTACAGTAGTGCAAATGCTGCATTGTTTTGGAAAAATGTGCACATTTACTGAAATCTGAGTATAAGTCTAAATGTTCATCTTTTTAAATAGTTGCTCCAACATTTGAACTATTGAGGCTTAAGGCTTTGGTAGGTGTGTCTGTAAAATGTGTCTTAATGTCAGACAGATTAATGTTCCTGTACTCCGGCAGTGAGTAAGCAGAAGGAAAAGCTGACATCAAGATTAATAAGCTGATGATGAACTCTTGCAAACGTAAGGCTGCTAAATGAACTGGATGATGCTGCATGTGGGTGGGTAATGTGGAATACGTCTGTGACTCACTGCTGAGTCAAAAAAAATTTCAAACCATCCTGTAACGTTGTCAGATGACACTGGATCAAGGTTTCTGTTCAGTCCGATGTGAGAGCAGACAACCTAAAACCTACAAACTTCAGCAGCCCCATAAAAAAGGCTCATCTTCCAGTTTTACTTTGTATGAGCAGACAGAGCAACAGTAGCAGGAAGACAAACCTTCAGTGGTCCAAATATCGATATTACCAATACCCATGCTAACGTCGGCATTGTGTGATATCAGCATGATGAGATCAATCATTTTCTTGCAGATGGTTTTGAGAGAAAGTGAATGAGAACCAACCAGAAAGTTTTGCTAATTTGCATTGTTGACTTAATTTTTTCAGTTCAGTTGCATGTAATAGAAGCGAGAAATGATTTTATTGTTTTATTTCAGTGATAATGTTATCTCATCCAATGATTGCAACCCTGGGGGGTGGGGGGAGGGGAGTGCCTTTTTGGCTGCTCAGTGCAGGCGGAGTGGATGAGCGAGAGGAGCTGGGAGCAAGCCAGTAAAAACCATTTCCAGTTCTGGGTAGAGACCTCGCAGCAAGAAATGAGTGGTACGACAAAACTATAGTATATTACATGTTCCAAAATGCATAAAAAGATCATAAATGTGCATAAGATAGACTCTGAAATGGCAAATGTAGCAAAATATGGGATCTTTAAATTTGAACTCTATCTCTATCATATCGTATTAGCGTCACTTGCTCTGGATTTACCTGCAGTACCATCAAGAACTATTGTGTGCAGATATATTTATTGCAATAAAAACCTGATAGTTTCATGAACCGACCAAACACGGCTAGTTTTAGCGTCCGCCTCTACTGTACAGACGCAAAAAGATTTATGAGCATTAATATTTTTATCAATGCAGAAAAAGTGGTAAACTTACCAAAATAAGCTTTTTTAAAAAAAATCCTTAAAGCCTATTTTTTAAAATAATCATTTGTTTTATTATGCAGACATTGTTGCATTTATGTGTTTCATTATATCATTATATTATATATATTAATCAGCCTATTTATGAAGCATGAAGCAGCACAATAACATTTTCCATTGAAGATTAACGTGTTTAACTCATTAAACATGATGGAAGTTTTGGTTAAATTGACTTTTTAACACAAGGATGTGAGTGCCCCAGCAAGGTATTTGAAGGCTAAATCCAAGTAATGGAGCCAAAGTTGCAAATTGTACAGCACTAGATGGGATCGCCTGATTAAATGCAACGTCGCAACAGCTTGGATGCAATAAAACACGTCAGTCTTACACTGGCATTAAACTAATAAATCATTTACAGAAGGTTGACAAGTTAACACTTCTAGGAGTTGTTAAGAAAATGGCATAAAACTCTAGATTTTATTATTTACTGGAAAAAGATTAAAAAACCTGGAATGAGGACAAAAATAGGAGTCTAAATGAATTGCATTTTTTTTGTTCTTCCAACAAAATCTTCAAGAAAATGAGAAAATAATTATTCCTAAAAGATATGTAGTGAATATACCACAAATAAAAGCATTCATCTGCATTTTGCACATTGAGTTGTTTAACCCTTTAAGGAAGAGTAATTAGTATATCTAAGGGCTGCTGCTCTGCGCCCATGTGGATGCTATGATGTAATAGCTCGCATACTCTAACTTATCTTTATATATTAATATCGACTATTCAGTGTAAAAGTCTACAAGGCAACGTTGAGCTTAATATTGTGTTGGAACGGTTGTTTTGTCCTGGCAGCTGCCTGCGTGCATCACCTTGCTGCATTGGCTTTAACATTGAGCTGATGCCAAATTATGAATTAGTGTTACAAACTTACAAAATGACTTTTTTTTTTTTAAAAAAAAAAAAAGGAAGTACCTAGTTCAATTCTTCTCCAACAAGGATCAGATGTACCGATACCACAGAGACTGGATTTGGTAGGGTGTGTCACCCATCGTACTATTTTTTTTTCCTCCCCCTTTTTTCATGCAACCGGGCGATTGCCATGTCTGCAGTGACAAGGGATTCCCCTGAAATGATGGGCGAGGCAGCGAGCATGCCCGCTGTCCAGTGCTGCAGGGAGACTGGCTGGGTGAGGGGCGGTGCTGTCTCTCTGACTCGGCACAAATGGGGAAAGGGGTGGAGCTGGACCCCCACTGGTATTCCCACTACAGGCTGGTTTTAGAGAGCAGCATGCAGAGTCCTTGAAACACACTGACAGCTTTTCTTGTTGAAACATGGAGCTGAAACTAAACTGTAACACACAGTTTTTTACTAATACTGCTTTTCTCCAGATGTGGCCTGTTAATAAACGCAAACAGATGTGACTATTTTCTTTAAAGAAAATTACACCAAGACTGTTTGTATCATCATATAAAACGTTAAAATGCAAAATATCCCTAAAATAAGTTACTACTAGTGAGAAAAACCAGTACATGAGGCACAAATATGTTACAGCCATTCTTTTTTTTATATAAATAAAGGAGCAGGGCCTTCCCTTTCTACACACTTTAGCAATCAGTATTCCCAATATTCCCATTCCTACTCCATCCTAGTTTCCACACACACATGACAGAGTGAGATAGTGAGGAGCAGCTTTAGTGGAGCTGCATGTGAAATGGTGCACTACGGGTGGGCCTGTGCTGCATGATCCTGGCAGATGCTGCGGCACGCCTCTGTGTGGGAACCTGCAGGAAGAGGTCGAGGACGCAGGGATGCGGCTGCTACACGCCATCGATTAATGCAAGCGCTTCGTCATGCTCGCGGTGTGCAGATTAAAAAAAGAGAGGAAAAAAAGGAGGGAGGGGGGTAATTTACTGCAATATGACATCTACAGAGATGCTTCTGGAACGCTGTCCGTCCACCAACACACCCACATCTGAGTAGTTGGTATTTTGTGCGCTGTTTCTGCGCAAATCGATTGCGATCAACCTTCAGCCAACATTGCCGTTTTCCTCAATGCGCCAAATGTGCAGCAGTGAGAGGCAGCAACGCCTGCTTGCTCTACCCCCACCCCACTCACTCTCTCTCTCACACACACACACATCCAGCAAAAAAGGTGGCATTTGACAGTAAAAGGATGGCTCATTATGTCGGGCAAACCGGAACACGACCATCAGCACAGGCTACGATGTCACTCGCATCACCATGGTACCACCTAGCTCGCGCTCTGCTCCAGCAGTTTGCGCATCTTTCCATTTGGATTCCTTTTGTTCGCCTTTACAGCGAGGAAATCCAGACATATAAACTAGATGTTTTGCAGGTTTTTCTGCTCCTCTTTATAATCGGTTCTGTAAAATCCAAGCAGGCTGACCGTTTATGGGGGAGCCAAGCGAAAAGGCACCGCCCCAAGATCAAACAGTCCGCATTCAGACACCCGCAACACACCGCCAATAAAACACCAAGATTCACTGTAAATCAGAGGTTTCTACCTACTCGCGTTACATCATTTTGATTGATCTTAACCCCCCCCCTTCATGTGTAAAATGGGAACATTGCCTGTGAGGGCCTTACAGCCCTGTTCAAATCACCTTGTCCAAATCTTACCATCGCAGTCCTTCACCACAAAATGGGTTTTATCTTTCCCATAAATGCAATCTTTAATCATAAGTTTCATACACCAATTTTATGTGGCTTATCCGCTTAGGTCCAAATGCGTCCTCTCAGAGGGACACCGTCCCTTGTCAGCGTATTGCTCCCCCTCCAGTGGTTGCATATCCGGCTTTTAATCCATTTCTCACGCTTACACACAATGTTTGCGTTGTATTTGTGACAAAAGATGAGAAAAGAAGGAGAAAAGGTCATTACAGAGGAAGTGTACTTACCGATTTCATGGCAGCTGCCATATCATCATACCTCTCCGCCTGCTCGGCCAGCCTGGCTTTCTGCACCAGTTGCTCGCGGTCTACCATTTTTACTAGTCGTTTTTTTTAGCTGTCTTGTGTGTTGCGGGGCTAAAAAATCTGAAAGTGCGCGCTTTAATGGAGAGTAACGGCACCGGATCCTGTCGCCGCAGCTGCTGCCTGCTGTCTGTGCGCCTGCCGACGGGACACCCCTCCCCCCTCCGAGCGCTCTGCCTGGTTGTGTCACCACCCAAAAAGGCGTGTCCTATCCGGGTGACGTCACGAGCCGGGCAGCAGGAGGAACTGGCGGCACTGCCCTCGCCAATTACAGCCAACTGGACTTGATTTGCTTATTTCAAGGGAAAATAATTAAAAACATTTAAATATTTTTTTCAAAAACATGTCTAAAACGCTGTATAGAGAAAGTTTGCATTGAACTTAGTAATTTTTCCAATATAAATTGGTTATGAGAGTATTTTTTCCCATAGATTTTTTTATTTATTGGGAAAATATCATGTTTATAAGGAACATATAAAACAAAACACAAAGTATATTAACAAGGAGAATGCCGGGGTGGCACATACATTATGACATTATTATTATTATTATTATTATTATTATTAAGACAAAAGATACATTAATAAAAATTAAAACCATTCAAGGACATACAGCTTTCATATCTATTTATAGCTCTTGTTTAAGCTTTTAGATGCAGCGTATAAATAAAGTTCAATTTATATTATTATTATTACAGGGGAAAAGGTTGGGATGTTGAACATTTGGATTTATGAATATGAAATTTACCAAATATAATAAGTAGATTTATTGCCAATTCTTTTTTTCCATAAAAAACAATTATGATATGTTCATACTTTAGTAAAAATGTGATGTCAATATTGCGACTGGTGAAATGCATACATTTTTTCCATTTTTTATGATTTCAAAGTTCCAACATAGGAAACTGTTTCTGTGTGTTCTTTGCAAAGCGTACAGTTGGGATACATTGTTTTAATATGTATTTCTATGTATTGATTAGTAGGATAAATTCGATGCAAATGTTTAAAAAAGACATTTCTCATCATATTCTTAATTAACAACTTCTGATGCAATGCCCAAACATTTTTCTATTGTGCGTCAGGAACAAAATTGTTCTAATAACAGCAGAAGGTACAGAGATTACATGTTGTTAAAACAGGACGTGCACAACTTTGTTTTTCTTCCGAGCAAAACTGGAACGGGATCTTCCAACGATGGTGTCAGCAACAGTTAACAAGGACATGTCTTCATCAGTTCACAGATTTCCATAGTAACAGCATCAAAACAATAGCATATTCTTTCAGAGATACAGAAAAGTTATACTTAAGCTTAAACTCTTCGTATCTGAGTAAACGTCAATTTTTGTTTGAGCTGTCCCACCAGTAATATATTATTGTAGAACCAATTATGATAAAATGATTATTTGTTTTTGTAAAGTCGCCTATGTATTTTTTATTCCAAGTAAACAAAATATGAGGAGAGAAATTGTGTTTATTAATCAGTGCCCATGAAAAAGGCATCTGTCTGTGAAAAGCAGAGTTTTCTGGAATTTTCTCAACATTATAGTTGCAAAGGAGAATAAAGCTGAGCCCACCCACGTTTGAAAAGACATAATGAGGAAAAATATTCCAAATGGAGAATAGATTTTTTATTATTTGTATTAGAGTTGCAAAATCAACAAAATTTAAACGGCTTTTCCAGATGAAGTTAAACAACATTTGGTCTATAGATTTAAGAGTCTGACTGTCTAGATGCAGCGATAAAACAGAAAAGTAAGTCGGGAGATTCTTTCCGCTTTGGAAAGTAATACCCTCTCAAACTCAGGTCTCTTTGAAGAATAGGAAAAGAGATAGTGAAATTGGGCACGCCTGCCTAATTTCTCTGTAAAGACTGAATCTAGGGGATGTACCATCTTTTAATTCGACTAAACAGTTAGCATTTTTATGCAACATTTTAATATATTACAGAATAAAGAGCCAAAACCAAATTTATGGAGACAGCTGAAGATAAAGTTGTGATTAACAGAATCAAACACTTTATAAAACTCTAGAAAGAGTATAAGACTATTATCATCTATCAAGAACAAAACTAATAGTATTTAAGATGTATATTTAAAATATACTGCTTGAATCCCGGTTGTTTCACCAATAATTGAATTATATTCATATATAATTATAAAGTTATATAATGTTCGGAGATATAATGGTTTTATCATGACCGCCGCCGGCTCCGGATATACTTTGTGTGAATGTGATAACTCGAACAGTTTTTCACAATTGGAATTTGATACTTGGTGTACCTGTTTAGGTCCCCAAGCGGACAACCTTTCACCATTTTGGGATTTATGGTTTTCTCACTAGGTGGCACTTTATGTATGAAAAATAATATTTTTGCCTTTATCTCTGGAATTATTTGCAATTAGATTTTGATACTCGGTATACATGTTTAGGTCAATCTGTATTGAATTTAACAATTATTGGATTTATGGTTTCCCCACCAGGTGGCGCTTTTTGCACGAAAAATCATATTTTTTGCTAAATCTCTGGAAATATTTCTCTCATTGACCTCAAATCAAGTGTAAATAAAAGGTCATGACCTCAGGATGTATCCTGTCCAGACATCATATCAGGCTGGTTCAAAGTTTCATCATCAGGTGGAGCTTCGTGACTGAATATGTGTGTCTATATATTATTGTATTGTGTCTAAGATTGGGGAATAGGAGGATTGGGGCATTTTTGTTGATATACCAATTGCTGTTGCTCCCGTTGCCAAGGGCGTAGGTTTGCATAGGGACGGTAGGGACATGACATGACCAACCTTTTAGGAGGCTCAAATTGTCCCCACCAACTTTTAAGCAACCTAATTTTTTATTATATAATGAGTTCGGTTATATAGGTAATTTAGATTGTCCTCCCATATGTTGTAAGGATTGAACTGACCCTATCATTATCAAGTGAATTGTTTTTATTATGATTAGACCATAGACTGTATATAATTGGTTCAGACTTACATTTACCCCTTCACTTGATGAATGTACTGGTCCATTTTGTCCCTCAAATGCATGTAATGATTGGCTGATGATGCACACTCACACAGTACAGTCTATGGTCCCCACCAATATACAGTTATTGGTCCCAACAGAAATACATGTGGAAAAATAATGCCGCTCCTTCGAAGAGGAAGGCTATAAGAAGTTTCTTTCTGCCAGCACCAGTCACTGTAAGTAATGTAAAAACACGTCCATGTTGTGGAGGTGGGGAACACACCACTAATTTCGCTACTGAAAGTCTGACATACATCAGAGTTAGCAAAACATTAAACTGTGTGATGCTAAGCTGTGAAACTTGAGTAGGAAGCTGCTTAGATAGAAATGTCCTGTATGGGTTTTCTGCTATTAACGTTAGATAAACTGTGAGAAATGTATTGAACTCTGCTGGGAACTATAAAACCAGAAAAATGTGAGCATGAATTTGTTTAGAGAGAGAGGTCCCAGTCTGTTTTTCAGGAAAATGATGACAGTTAAAAACACATGCTGCTGCTTCTCTTCTTGTAAGCAGCCTGGTTTAAAAGGAAAGAAGGCTAGAGCATGTTGTGACTTTAAACTTTTGAAAACAAATACCTATTAGTGCATTTATTATTTAAAATGTATTTATTTATTTTCTACATTATTTATTTAATTTTTTTGCAGCCTATGCAGACATTTTTCAGATTATTATACATGAATCATAATTGAGGTAAAAAGTTCAATTAATCTTTATTTAGATTTTTACCATAATTGCTCAACACACTGATGCACTTTAGGGAAGAAAATAAGGAAGAAGAAGGGTAATGAGACCAATTAAACCAATGTATTACTCATGTGGTGAAGGACATTGCATTCTAACATGTAGTTCCATGTATAGGTTAAGTTGTATCCCCCTACTGTAAATATCCTTTATATGAAGCAAGGAGGGAATACCACCATTTTTTTAAAATCCCATGAAAAAGAACATTTTAAACTTTTTTCATTTTACATAGGAAACACATCAGCAACCCAGAGAGGGGGAGAGTGAAGGGACACAGCAGAGAGAGAGGATGGACAGAGCTGGAATATAGAGAGATAAATGTAGAACAGGCTGATGCAAAAGGTACATCAGGGTCTCAGGTGAGGTCTAGCATTTAACAGGATGCTAAAATGGTTTAATTGTAAATGATGTATTAAATTGTAAAAGACCATTTTTTCTTAATGGTCTTAAGACAAATGTTGATTTTTTGCATTTCTGGACATATAAGAGATTATTAAAAAGTTTGTATTTATTTTGTATGTTAATATAATTTAACTTATGTTCAAACATTGCAATTTAAATTTGTTAATAAAATCCAGTAATTTATTCTGGAAGTTTTCAAAATTTTCTTTAGTAGTTTTTGAATACAAAGGTTTGAATTGAACCATGTATCAGCTAAACCAATACATATGAAAGTTAATACAAGTCAATACAGATTTATTTTGCATTGATCATTTGGCCTACCAATTAATTGGGTTCATATTCGGGAGGAATGTAGCCGTGACGCCTGTTTACCCAATCTGTTTGGTCTTATTAACGTCCCGTCCACACCAAAACATGTACATGTAGGTTATATTGCTATATCGTTCCTACCAATGTTGAGACAAAAGATACGCCTTGCCAACAACATAGGCCTTGTTTAAGACTGATTTAGGCCTTTTGCAAAAATTGATACAAAGACTTTTAAGTCATTATTTAAAAGACTTATCAAGCACCATTGACAATAAGAAGTGGGTCTGTCTTGATTTTAGGTATAAGAGTAATTACCCCTTGGTTTAATGTTGAAGAAAGGAAGAAAATATATTAATTAGAAATGGAGCAATTTTGTCACTAAATTGTTTACAAAAGTTCCCAATTAACCTGTCTGTCCCAGGGAATTTATTATTTTTAAACGGTTTATAGAAGAAAGTATTTCATTAACTAAAAGAGGAGAGTCACAGGTTTCACGTTCATAAGCTTGTATTTTCTGTGTTTCAAAACTCAAGAATTTTGTCATCAACTGACAAGTCTGTAAAATATTTCTTGGACATTTTCATAATGTCAAATATTCTTTTTTTAGGCTTTTTTTTTTTTTTAGCTTTGTGTGAATAAGAGAAATTTCAAATTTGAAAAGTTCCCAGTTTACCACAGAAGTTTTCTTCTTTAGCAAGATTTTAAAAAAAGTTAAGAGACTGTTTCAGAAATATTTTGCTGTAATATGTCTAGTTTAAGCAATGAATTGTTTAGAATCTAGTGGGCTTTCTTGTTTTGGGACTCATTTTCATATAGTTTTATAGAAATGTAGATTGCTTTATGATCTGTGAGCGGGGTAGGAAAGATGTTAACTTCAATAGCATCTGAATCCTGACAATCAGCCACCAACCTGTAATCAATACAAGACTGCTTGGATCCATCATTATTACTCCAAGTAAAAACTAAGTCTGAAAGGAATTTTTCTCTCCAGACATCTTTCAATTTAGCATAAAGCATAAATAAACTTAAGGAAGTAAGAGCTTGTAATGGCCATTTATCCAACTGATTATCTAATATCATATTAAAATCTCCTCCAATTATAATAATTGCGTTAGGACATTTGTTTAGACCAATTATATTATTCTCAATCATAGAAAGAAGTTGAGAGTTTTATCTCATTGTAAAAGATAAATGGATCTTATTGTAAATGGATATTATAATAAACACAAAATCTCTCTGACTATCACATTTTACACCAGGATGTCACTTCCTAATTTGTTTTTAACTGTAAGAGTGCCAGCTTAGTATTGACTTTCATGTGAAGGTTATATATTATCACCCCACTGAGATCTCCAGAAGTTTGTATCAATGCTTGTAGAATGTGATTGCTGAAAGAAAAGAAGTTAAAAGTATTTAACTGTTTTTTGTGGTATTGTTTAACCCCCGTATTTAAGGAACCTAAAGAGAAGAGAAAACCTAAGATAAAGGAGTGTGCTGTGTTACTTCCAAGCACGGCAGCATTTACAAATAGAGTAGGGATTAAAATATTGAAAACTAACTTTACGCTACTTGTATATAAAAACAAATCTGTGAGTTTAGCTTCAATTCAATTCAAGAAATTTAATTTTTCTTACATGGGTACAAGTAGTGAAAAAAACAAAGATTAGACAATTCAAAACATAGAAGAACAAAAAACATTGCATAATTTTGTGCCACCATGCATGTAAAAAGGAGCAAGAAGAAGAAAAACTTATAATACCTGCCCCTTTAAACATTCAGTAAGCACAACAGCAATGGCCAGACACACCTAGACTAATCAGTTCGTCTAGTAATGAAAGACAGGAAATAAAGGAGTTGTCAAAAGTCAGGAAGTAGTGGAGCTGTGCATAAAGCCAATTGAGGAAATGTTTGGATCTGAGTAATATTGCGGTTGATTTGGGTATCTTTGACTTGATGTAACATACATCTGCTTTTCAATTTAATTTCTCATCAGTTATTACTCCAACAAACTTGATAGCTGTTACTCTTTCTATTTCTATTTTCGTTATTTTCAGTTTTTTATTTAAACTGATTTGGCGATTTCCAAACATAATATGCTTTGTTTTATTTAGATTTAATGTTAGTTTACTGGTATCAAATCATCTCTTTAAAGTAAAGTTTATTGGTATCAAATCATCTCTTTTTAAAGTAAAAGTTATCTCTCCACTGTGTCCAGAAGCAGTTCCAGATTGTCTCCACTACAAAATAAATTTGTATCATCAGCAAATAACATGGGTTTCAGATTTTACATGATTGATTTATATCATTTACATGCAAAATAAACAAAAAAGGGCCCAGTACTGACCCCTGGGGGATCACACGGGTAATCATTTATATTTCAGATTTTACTTGTTTTAGTTGTACATATTGTTTTCTGTCTTGTAAATAACTTTTGATCCAATTCTGTGTTATCCCTCAAATTCCATACTTTTTTAGTTTTTCCAGTATTAGTTCATGGTCTACTGTGTCAAAAGCTTTTTTCAAATCTAAAAAATTCTTTATGTTCTAAAGATGATATTATCTTCTCTGTAAAATCTATAAGTGCATGTGAAGTTGTCCTGTTGGTTCTAAATCCATATTGATGTTATGATGATGTTATGTTTAATAATAAATGTCTCAATTCCGACAATATTTTTTCTAGTATCTTTGACAGCTGTGAAATAGGCCTATAGTTGGAAAGAACCTCTCTGTCACCTGTTTTATAAATAGGTATAGTTTTTATCTAATTTAATTTTTTGGGGAAATTGCCCTGTTATCAGGGATTTCTTACAGATGTGTGTAAAAGATTTGGCAATATGTTCAATTATTTCTTTCTACTAAGGACATGTGAAATCCATGACTCTCAGTTGATTTTTTACTTTTCAATTTCCTGACAGTGTCAAGGATCTCTTCTTCATCTGTCCCCTTGTAAGGGTGGCGAGCCTGTCAAAGACGAAGGAGTCTCGTATAGGATTGAAAGATATTAAAGGTTTATTAAAATGATAAGAACAAAGGGTAAAATACAAAGTTGCAACAATGGAGAA
>JBAMHX010000017.1:2840692-2851836 GCA_037177515.1 Pseudomugil tenellus
ATAATAATAATAATAATAATAATAATAATAATAATAATAATAATAATAATAATAATAATAATAATAATAATAAAGGTGTTTTGTAAAACTGCTGTATTACAGCAAAGCAGAGAAATAGCCCCCTCTGTTGGTCATTTAGCAGAAACGCATGTATAATTTCGACTGGGAGATTTTAGCTTACAATTGGAACGGAGCATTTCTTTTCTCAAACAAGAACAATTATAATTTATTGTATGTTTTCACCTTTGGTATCCATCGTTCCCCAGAAACCTCTCCGTACATCCGTTGCCACAGGCGGTACTGTAGTGGTTCCTAAAGGGTGAAGAAATTGGAAAATTAAAATATTGAATATGGAAACTAATACATTCTAATACAATAGATATAAATGCAAAATCTTCCAAAAGTACTAGAAAATAAGGAGCAAAATTTTACTAGTAGAGGTAACTAAAACAAAATGACATGTTAATGTAAGTGAGAGCAGCATACCGCTGCAGGTAACCCCAGCATCTTCATGGTGGCCGCAGTTGTGTTTGCCCCATCCCAGGCTTTTGCATTTACTCAGCTCCTGCTCAGTACCATGGCAGTTCACATTGTCCAGCAGAATCAGACCGGTTCCGTAGCCAAAGTAGGAGTTGGTGTGTGCAGAAATGGCATTACCACAGCCTAATTGTTGACACACTACCATGGCATTGTTGAGGAACCAGTCATCATCACAAACCGTCCCCCAGTTTCCTTTGTAATAGATCTCAACTCGACCCTGGCAGGAATTCTTCCCATTCACCAACCGGATGGTGCCATCTCCTAAACCAAGAGTGAGAGGAGGCAATATGTAAGGACAACGTCTCATGGGAAGGCACATGAAGGCAGAGGAAATGGCGAGACACTAAAATACAGAAAGAAGAAAAGAGTGATATGATACAAGTGTGTGTGTGTGTGTGCGGGGGTTGGTTGCTTGAATCTTGAGTGAACATCTCCTATTGCACCAAGTACAGAAGTTGTCACCTTATGCGCTTTCCCAGACAAAAACACAGACACAATGCACAATCTCATGTGTCCATCAGGAAGGTGTGGGAGTCGTAAATCTGGATGACCTCCCTACGCAGGGTTTCATGATAGTCACCAGAGGATTAGCTTGATTCGTCATTCGGTCATTTGTTGTCTCCGTCAGCTCTGGTCTCCCACAATCCTCTCAGGAATATGTGAAAAGAAGCGCCGGCACAACGACAACAAAGCAAAAAAAAAAAAAAAGGATGGTTGGGAATTCTAGAGGCCTTTGAGGCATGTTTACGGCTCCTATGAAGGAATCCAAAAGATCCTGTCCACTGAACTGGCATCATATTGATGATGCGTAAACGTTTAAAAACTCAAATACTAACGTATATCATTCATTTTAAAGAAATCCAATTATATTTGAGGGACTCTGGCTTTACAGAACTGAGGAATTCTTCATTATTTAATAAATCCTGCCTTTGCATTTTTTTTTTTTTTATACTGGGCGTCCCAACATAAATCATGAAAATCTTGTATTCTCTGACAGAAAACAAACATCCTAAGTTTAATCACTGCCAATATGCTACTACATCTGGAGTATTTTCTGATACATAACTTTACACAGGTTGTACATGAATGAATGAGTTCTTCAGCTCTGTAGATCTGGTGCGGCATCTGTCATCTTATTATTATTTCGACAAGGTATTCTGTGATTTGTTTCTCCCACGTGGAAACAGGCTTGACAAGAAGCTTTATTAAAACATATTAAACTAATATTCAGGTAGGAAAAGTTTCAGTATCAGGGCACTTACGTATACCGGAGTGGACCTGTGATGGTGTGGTTTGTTCCTCAAAACCCCTCAACCCCACCAAAGCTGGTTCTAACATCCAAATAACAGAAAAACAGCATTTTCAGTTGTTTTACTCTCTTCTATCATCAATATTATCAAAGTGTAAAAGCCTTACCTCTGCAGGTAACACCCACATCCTCATAGTGGTAGCAGTTGTGGACGCCCCAGCCTAGACTACGGCACCGGCTGAGGTCTGTTTCGCTTCCTTTGCAGTCTACGTTATCCAGCATGATGAGGCCTGTGCCTTGTCCGAACTGGGAGCTGCTGCCCACAGCCACAGCCACTCCGCATCCCAGCTGCCGACACACCACGTTGGCATCCACCATGTCCCAGTCGTCATCACACACCGTGCCCCACGAGTCGTTGTAGCGCACCTCCACTCTGCCCTCACACCTGTTACGACCATTTACCAGTTGCACTTTGGAGAGATGAACAGAGAATGTCTGTCAAGGTTTCGTTGACAGAACTAAATCCCCACTGTGTGTCTTTGACAGGTGTTTTAGTTACAATTATGCTACCTAAATAAAAAATCTGACTTAGAATTTCCTGTTTTGCTGAAGATGTTTTGATAACATGTGATTTAGTTTTTTTTTAAAAAAAAGCCCAAAATGGCATAGCTATAATGTAATGAGTTCATAAGAAGAAAATGATCTTTCGAGAGTTTCAGTCTAATCTTACTCAGTTAAGAAACCCAGTAAGCCACATGACTCCATGAGGTGGATGCACGATAGTGGGAGGTTATGCAGGAAATAAGTAGGGATTAGGGAAATGGAGAGCTGGGAAAGATATCTTGTTTGAAGGAAGAAAAAAAGGCTCCTGTACTCTGTCTCACTAATACACAGCCATTGACTGATTTTCAAGGTGCAACCCGAAAGGCAAATGGTTTCAACTGAACTTGAATGTTTGAGACGGGTAAAATGTGAGTATGGAAGTAATCTCGCACTTACCTTGGTACTGCGTCGTCCCAGGGTTTTGCATGTCATTGGCTAAAACAGCTTGAAGGAGGACACGTGGGAGAGAAAGTGAGAGTAAGGTCAAATTATTTGTTGACAGGCAGTTCTTGGCCTTCCATAGTTACAGACCTCTATATCTACTATATCTATTTTCCTGTAACACTAGACACAGACTGAGGCTACAACAGGAGGTCTGTTCAGAACCAGATGCAACAGAAATGTTAGCTTTGATGCTCTAGCTGTGATTTTTTTTAGATAGGTTAGCGATGTGGGAAGTCAGCAGCTATTTTAGGGAGTAGTTGGCTATGAACATTTTATATTATCACAATGAGGGTGACTTTTATTATTAAATTAGGTAAAGTTATCAAATGTATTGCATGGAAATTTAGCCCACACCATAGTAACTAAATAAGAACAGCGCGAGAGGCCTTTGAATCTGAAAAGTGAAGCCAATGTTGACAGAACTTAAAGCTGCATTATTTTTAATGTACTGCAGGGGCCGCACCTCCTTAACCCTTAAAGACCCATAAAGACTGGTAAGAAAAGTCCAAATTTTTTTATTATGAGGTTTTTATTTGTCCTTTTAACAAAATATATTTTTTAAAAAGTATCACAATTGTTTTAGGGATATTTGCTATTTAATATAATCTGATATCTCAAACCTCCTATTGCGTAATCTTCTGTTTTTTGTGTCCATTAAAATCTGATTGTGTTTCACAGAATTTTGAACAAAGTTTTTACCATAAAGTGATGCAAAATGTCTGAGTAAATGTAAAAGTAAATGTATCATATATGTCACGCTGGGCTCTTATGGGTTAAAGAATTTGGATTGGGGGAAAAATAGTGCTTGTAAAAATTATCCTGGCACTAACTGTTCTGAATTACTGCCAAATGTAGACTGTCCAATAAGTATAACCAAATACATAGTAACAGAAAGGATTAAGATTAATAGTGTGAATCATGTTCAGATCTTAATCTTAACTCATTTCTCTACTAAGTTGAAACTTTCTTAACAGATTTATTATGTCAATCACAAAATTTGTAACTATTTTGGAGGGTAGTGCTCGAGGGCACTACCATTCTCAAAGTTTCTGTAGCTCTGAAAATATGTTAGAAACTAAACATAGTGACAACTGAGATGTTCCTTTCAAGGCTTGCAAATCCACAACCAAGTGGATTATGCAATAATGCCATGAAATTTAATTCCTCTTTAATTTGAAATAAAAGTTAAATCCTCTCTAAAGAGATGGACATCTAAACATATCATTCCAGATTAAAGAAAAAAATATCATGAAACTAATTTAATTTTGAAGTGACAACTAAGTTTATTCCTATTTTTATTCTGAATTGATTCATTCCTCTATCATTTTCATTCCTTTGTCCCGTCGCGATGAGGAACATACTCTGAGCGTTCTTCAGCCTCCCTTTTTAGGAAATCTAGCTCCCTAACACAAGTAGTATACATGTGTCAAGGTAGTGTTTACTTCCAACTCCCCAATCTAAAGCAGTATGACGTAAAGGGGAATAACCATGTATTCCATGTAAACCTTAATTCAGAAGGACTTTTTCTTTATAAATGTGATGGAAACACCTTGATTAGGAATTATTTAATTCTTGATAATGAATTCCAAATAAAAAACATCATGTCACCCTAACTAATGGTTACTTTTAGATAGAGATTATTGTACAAGTTCATGTTTCTTAAACCTCTTATAGATGAGCTGTAGTGAAGTCCTGCCCTGACGTTCCACTGCCATTAATCAGTAAAACAAATGACCTTCTGAAATATTTTACTTGTGCATTATTTTGTTTTTTAGACTTTGTATTAGCATTCTAGCATTTTTCTAAGATGTCAAAGAACATATTTTTTAAAAATAAGAATGTGAGAAACAGCAATATATCAGTTTTAATTTGTACAAAAGTACACATTTACCAAGCAGCTAGCATTACTTTTAATTATATTACTTTTTAGGGTAAAATGAAATCATCCAACTTGCATATATGGACATGTTGCACTCTTTGCTAGCTGTTAAAACAGTTCAGATATTTTCATGGAAAACAGAATGTCCATCTTCATTTTTGAGATATGAACATTTTGCTGCAACGTGTTTAAAAAGTCACATTTGAGGACAGAAGAAGGACATACTGATGCCTAAAGACAAATGTCTCCTATTTCAACAACTCACAATGACATCGTAGTGACCTTTTTTTTTAAACTAAAGCACACATGTGGGTCAATTCACAGGCTTCTTCCATTCATTTGCAACACTGGAACATGAATGGTATGAATATTACATGCTACACTTCCTGTAAATACATCTATTATGGTGTCACATATGCTACATTGTTTAAAAATTATATTGTGATTAACTTGAAAGGTACTTACTAGATACAGTTCGTTTGCTTATCTTCATGTCTCCTGTAAAAAAAAAAAAAAAAAAAAAAAAATGTCAAATTTGGACATCTTTTGACTCTACCAAGAGATAAAACTAATAAGCTGCTGTCAGCACATTTAAAGTAATTGCTGTCTGTGCATGTGTTGATCGAGAGAGTGGAATTGATTTAGGCTCTTTCCAAAACAGCTCCAGGGCTTTTAGCCAGCTACAACAGAGACACAGGACAGACAGTAAACATGCAAACAAAAGCTCTCATCCACAGGGAGTTCACTTGCAGGTACATCGGGTCCTATGGCATTATTAGCACCTCCAACATGTACTTCAGTACAGATACACAAGAAAGAATCTTGTGTGTCGCATTCATTTGGCCTTTTTTCTTGTTGGAGTCAAAATGTAGAATCTCAAAGTGAATTTAGTCTATAACACAAAATGTTTCAAAAATTAATTCCCCAAATAGTTTTCTATTTAAATGTCAAAAGTAAAGTCACTGGATCCTGTTTTATCTTTTTGTACTTAACTGTAATAACTAAATAATCAGCGTACACCAGAAGAATTTATATTCTGCAAGAAGCTGATTTATTTCCAGGTCATTATTCCGTTTTAAAATTTGATATAATCAGATCTGGAGTTTCAAAGAGTGAAACATGTCAGTTACTCAAAAATTCAATGCATATAAAACTAAAAGCAGATATTTAAGCTCCATTTTACAGCGTGATTACTCCAATAGATGCAGAATCCTCAGGAGCATGTTAGAACTTAGTCTTCCCTTGCACATATGTTTGCATACATTCACTCAACATGGTTCCTCTCCGCTGCCCCACTCACCGAGCCGCAGCAGCACGCTCACAGCCACCAAGACGAGGGACCCCAGCAGGGACACCAGGAGCCAGACAGCCGGGTTCCAACACCTGCACTCGCTCTCCACCACACGCTGGCCTCGCATGGCTGCCTGACTGACCATCCGCCTGCAACACACACACATTCACACACTCTCAGTCGCTCTTATAAGGCTTCCCAAAGTCCTGAACAATTTTACTACCAAAAAAATCGGTGCTTTTTTTTTGTTGTGGTTCACTGTAGCTCTAATTATAGTATTGGATTGTTTTCTCTAACAGAGCCTGCAGCTGTTGTTGTTGTGCTGTAGAAGAGTATTGATGGTAGTCTGAGGTCAGGAGGCGGTTGAAATAACTAGTTCAAAGAGAATCGTTTCTAAAGATCACATGATGCATCCCTTTCTATGAGCTTGAAAAAGCAGTGAGGAGGTTGTTACAGATGACAGATTTTTTAAATATGAGCAATTCCCTGTGAGAATAAAATTCCCAATAAAGTGCCAGGACCTGGGTGTCACTGTTTTGCTGCAGCTTATGCTGATGGATGAAGTGATAGAGTTTGGTTCGTGTGCAACATCAGCAGCTGGAGAAGGTTTAAGTTACAGCCGGAAGCCGGCACCTGCGTCGTTGTTTTCAAGGGGGATTTTCCCTCAGAGCAAAATATTGGGATTCACCTGAAGATCACTCAGTAATTACAGTTAGATAGTAACATGGCCATGTAGTCAAATACCCCACATTCTTTTCAACTTCAGGAAGATCTGAGGATGCAATTGAGAAAGCAACATTAAATGTGTAATTTCTTCAGCTTTTGTGATCCCATGAACAATTATTTCCCTTATGTGGCATTACGTGCATTTCTTTCATCTACATTGTTAGTTAGCAGATTTGGTTATTAATTAAAGAGGGGAAAAGGCTGTTGCCTCTAAATTTCATATATACTGTTAACTTTTAGCTGGTGCATTTTTGCAATTTGCAATTGTTTGGCTTAGACTTGGTTATTTGTCTCTTCATTCATGCAGAATTTCCCCCTGACCTTACACAGGAATGTGTATTAGGGGATGATGAGGGGAGAATTTGATATTGGCCCCTCGAGATAGTGGACATTCCGGGCTCACGGGGCACAAAAAGACATTTCTGCTTTCTGTGGTCCCCATCGTCAGGCATAAACGCTGCTTCCTGCAATCTGTCACTAGAACCCTCCAAAACGCTTAGGTACCTGATGACACTCCAGGGGCGCCTCTCATCTCCTTGGAGAGCAGGAGGCGAAGGGAGAAAGGAGGGTTGTGGGGGAGCATGTTAAGATATTAAGCCTTGGTGCTACTGTACACACACAGCCATCTTCAGCTTGTAGAGGAGACCTGGCTGCAGTTTTTGTGGGCCAAGTGATGACAACAAAACACTGAACAACAGCTAAAGAAATGGTTCTGAACAGTCAGAGGCCCACAGAGAAGTTGTTGTATGTCCAATTGGGAGGTGGGGATTTTAACACCAGCACTGCACTCGGGAACCATGGCTGCCTCATTTGCAGACTGTACCAACAAACCACTCGAAACTCTGGGACAAATGGCTCAGTTATGAGGGATGAAAAATAATCTAGTCCCCAATGTTATGTTTTTCAATACTCCATTCATAGTAGGATGTAGCGCAGATCCGCTGGGGAATAATGTTGCCTTTTGTGTCGGCTCTGCTTCCCCTCCCTTTTCACCTCCCTGTGCTGAGAAATAGCTGAAAGATCTCGGCCCCACAAAAATAACCCCTAATGTCTGAGATAAACCAGAGAATAACGCCATCAGCCCGTTAAACACAGTGTTGTTTAAATAGAGAATGAAGGCATTTGTCAGCAAGAAATAGCATCACGTTCTTTATGCGCCCTTGAATCTTTTTGTTTTAGTGACAAAACTTAAAAAAATAAAGTCGTGTAATAAATTTTTTAGTAATAATTTAGAAAATTTAGATAATTGTTCACACGATTTGAAAAACTATAGCATCTCAATTCCTATAATACTGGAATATGGACATCCAAAGCTCTGTTTTCCCTGTGAGCCAAAGTTTACACCAATTCATATTGTAAATTTTTTTTAAAAAAAAGGTAAAATAACTTTTTTTACTTACACAAAAAATGGGGGGAGGGATGTAAACTTAAATATATTTGCATCCACTGATTTGGCATGGAGCCATATTTGGTCATGTTGAAAAGTACAATACAATTAAATACAGTAAAAGCAAATTATTCACAAAAAATAAATACATACCTGATGTCAAATATTTTTCTGGACTCACAATAAAAATGGTAAATATGACAGGTTTCCTCCCCAAAATGCTAAAAGAATGTAATCAAACCTTAAATAGCAAGCACCTTAATCCCACACAGAAAATAAAGAAACGGTGCAGAAATAGAGCCAGAATCCAGCACTACGTGTTTTCGGTCTTTCATCTCTTCAACCCTGCTTGACTATAAGTACCTGGCCTCAGTAACAGAGATTACGTAAAACAATAAATACCACAGCATTGTATGTTAATATCCTGACACCCTGTACCTATGTTTAAAAGAAGCAGGAGGGGCAACAGAAAAAAGGTGAAAACAATGAAAGCTAACCCTTTACTGGCAGCCCTGCATCTCCAGTTTCAGGTGGCGCTCTCAGAAGGTGCGGTCCTGCTCATCCCTGCACAAACTCACAGAGAGAGACGAGGCTGCGGCTTAAAATCAGTGAGCTCGTGTGTATCTTTGTGTGGACTCTCCCACAGAGAGGTGCACTGAAGAGGAAGACTGTGTGATTATGAGGCAATGGATGCCACAAAAATCTGATAATGGACATATAACTGGCTGAAATGTTTGTCAGTATAATTGAGAATGCTGTATTTGAAAGCTGCTACAGTGTTTATAAAAAATATTTCAAAGGTTCCAAAATGAGGTTTTGTTGCTCTAATTTTCATGTTTTACCCAGTTAATGTGTTTCCCATATGTAAAAAAGTACAAATCTTACTAATAATTCTCATATATTCCAGACATACTGTATGCTATGTTCTATCCTTTTTTTACTTATGAAAAGGGAAAGTTACACCAGCTCCAGTCCTTGAGGGCCACAATCCTGCTTGTTTTCCATGTATCTCTGCTTCAACACATCTGATTCAAACCAGCGAGTTACTGTGCAGAACTTAATTGGCTGCTGGATCCAAGCCAGGTGCATTGAAACAGAAATACATTGAAAACCTGCAGGACAGCGGTCGAGGACCGACTTTGGACACCCCTGCACTAAACCCATCAAGTGAACCTCGAGGACAGGATGAAGAAAATGTCTCACCACTCATCAAATGTCCTAAAAACCTTCATTCTTTTTTTCTGTAGTGAAAATTTAATATATTTTTTAACATACCGGTAAGTATTATTGTGAAAAGCTGTCTGATAAGTTTATTTGTCTAAGAAGTAAACATTACATTTCACAGTCTGACCTGGAAAAGGTATTAAACACACTAATTTCCTCACGATTAGACTACTGTATGCGCTATACGCAGGTATAGGCCAGACACTGCTCAGTTGTCTCCAGCTGGTCCAAAACTCTGCTGCAAGACTTTTAACAGGCACTACAAAACATGACCACATCACCCCTATTTTAGCCTCTCTACACTGGTTACCAGTCAATTTTAGAATTAATTATAAATTGTTTTAATGTCTTTTAAAGTTCTCCATGATGCAGCTCCTACCAACATTAATGATATGCTTTCCCCATTGTTGTTATTAATACATTTTAATGACCTTTTAATGTATGTTTTTTATTGTTTTACCTTTGTTTGTAACTTTGTTTTGAAAGGGGTTTAGAAATTATTATTGTTATTTTTAGTGCCCTATGATGAAAATGAACATTTAAAATCTGAGAAAAATTCTAATTCTGTAGTCATTTGGTTCAGCTGGTTGTGTTTTTTCAGGCACTCGAACAAGGTGGGATGGTTTCCACATCACCAAAATTCTTTTTTTGACTCTTTTTCAGACTGGTGTTAAACTGGTCCTGGAGAATGTGACATAGTTGTCTTAAGAACTCTGGGACTGACACCATCTGGACCTGCAGCCTTGTTCTAGTTCAGTTTCAACAGTGTTTCATGACTTGATTACAGGAGACAGACAAATTGGAGGTGGAGCTCATCAGTGATCTAACGTTACCCATCACAGCATGTAGAAGAAACGGTTTAAATCGCCACAGTTTTCTCTACGTCTCCCTCCTGCCCTGCATCCTCTTCTCTTTCTATTCAACTCCATTGCAATTTAAGGTGTTATTTCACTGATAATCATGAATTTGGAGAGCATTATCAGTTGTGGTGGCTCTTGAGACCAGTCAAAAGGGTTATTTCCTTTATTCATAAAAACTAAGTTAAAATTACCTAATTATTTTAAACAAAATCTTTTTTATCACATCAAGAAAAAAAAGACATTTTTTAGATCATTTTAAAAAATCTACTGAAAGAAGATTAAATGTGCAAAACCATCTAAGATTAAAAAGATACAAGTCACATATGAAAATTGACACTTTAATTTTCTATATTACATTTATAGTATCTATAAGAGAAATTATCTAGGACAGTAATTTTCAGCCAGTTGCCAAAGAAGTTTTGACTGTATGGAGCATGTGCAGAGCAAGATTAAGCTCCAGATGTGTGTCTACACTGAAACTTGTTCAGGTGTCCCCATTTTTCTTCTTATTATTAATATATTAGATTTAAACCAACATTTTGGAAGCCTGAAAACACTTTTGCCACAAGGTCCTTAAGGCAATGAAAAAATGTCATCAAACCCAAGAAATATTTGTCAAAATTCAAAATGTTTAAAGTAAATCTAGTTTTTATTGGTCCCTTTAACAAAATTCAACAAAAATAAACAAAACTCATTTATGTATGTATAAACACTTTGCTTAAAACTCTGTAAGCAATCTCATACTTGTCTTCTGCCCTCTGGTGGATACATATATCCATCGATCCATCAATTTTCTACCGCTTATTCCCGAACGGGGAAGCCGGAATACCCGGTGAGAACCCACGCTAACACGGGGAGAACATGTAAACTCCACACAGATAGGTCACCACCCGACCCGGGGAGCGAACTGGCAACCTGCTTGCTGTGAGGCTGCAGTGCTA
>JBAMHX010000017.1:2855592-2885573 GCA_037177515.1 Pseudomugil tenellus
TTAGAAGATGAGGCACTATGACTGCAGTAATATGGGATAAATGTCTTATTGTCCTTATACACTGTGGCTTGTAATGGCGACTTGGTGAGGAGATGGGGGTTAAATGAGTAAATATGTGATTACTTTTGTTGATTGCAGTAAGGAACAGAGAATACAAGAATTTTATTCTTCCTTCTGTTCCATTTGTTCATTGAGAATTTGATATGTATGTAAAATTGAAACGAAAAGATATGTAAGGCATGAACAAAAAAATAAATGAAATGAAAAAAAAGTTCAGATCTTAGAAGCTGGCTGCTCACATTAAACTTGAATTGTCTCAATCTAAAAAGTTCTTGTCTTAATGAGACTATTGGCAGTGAATTTAAATAAATTCTTATGTATTTCACTGTCAATTTAATTAGCATATATAGGAAAATTCACAATACACCATAATAAACACAAAAACTATTTCCCAAGTTATCCAAAACACTTTAGTCAGATTTTATTTATTTATTTGTCACATACAATAAAGAATAAAAAATAACAAAATACTCTTTAAAATATATAAAAATTGAAAGGCTATGCTTTTAAAAAGACAAAATTTGCATATGATATTTTACAAAGAACCAACTTCTAATTTTGTGACCTTGACAGTGACACCAGCTTGTTGTAGGTATCACAATGTTGTGTCTGACTGTTCTTTTGGGTATTGACGTATCATTGGACACTATAAAACGCATCAGATATGTCTTGCTGAGGACTATTGTATGAGCCTATTAAAAACTATGCAGCATTAGCACCATGTAGCCACTAGTGGTCATCCATGTTCCACAAGTTGGCTAAGCTGCTGGTCCATGAGTTAGGTTGCATTCAGGTACTGTCGGTGATACTAAGTTTGTTCCTGGAATTACATCCGTCAAATATTTAAAAAGTTATCTGAAATGCATGTACACTCAAAATAAGTATAAAATATTTAAGTTTTATTTAACTTGGAACAATTTATATTCAAATCAACCAGTGAGATATTTAAGGTTACAGGTGTGTTGACATGATGAAAGACAGGCTGAGCACACTTGAAGGTAGCACCGCTTCTGACCAGCAGGATAACGCTGGACAGGGACCGTGTGTAACATTAGAAAAACAAACATCTTGCATGATCCTGTGGACCATTAACAACTAACGTTACCACAATTCTACACAGCTTGCTTAATGTCATATAAAAGTATCTGGATTGGAAGAAGACATCCACACTGATGAAAATTTAAATATTATAGCAGAGTCCGCTGAGAGGTGAGTTTGATACAAGTTGTAGCTGAAAAACTTAACGGTAAGCTAACAGCTAACAACACGAACTAGCTTCTGTCTGAGGTGTGTACCAGTCCCAATACGACACAAATTTCAGGTTTTTTCATATGTTCTAACTTCATTACAATCTATTTGACCATATGTTAATGTTTGTTAAAGCGCTGTTAAGCTAATTAATTAGCTTGTGTCAGGAAGTCTCCATCCTCAGTAACATGAAACGTAACCCAGCCTCCATATGGGAAGCGCTGAGTTCAGTTAGTGATGGATAAAACCATTTAATGTAAGTTAAGTTAACACTGTGCTGTCAACTGGACGTTAACTTGTTGCATCTCCGTGTGGCTGGTAAAGTCCCCCTAAAAATACGCTAATTAAGCGGATATCTTCTAGATAAATTACATTTCATTTGGGTTTGATTGCATTTTACTACACATTTTTTCTGAAGTACTTATTAAAGAAGAGGCTAAGTCTAATTTGTGTGTACATTTTGCATGCATTTCTTCAGCTTTTTCTGTCTTTTAAACAAGAGAATTTCTTAAATATCTTTGCTTGAACTGTGCTGTTGTGATATTTCATTTAACACATTATTCTGTACCATTTTTTTTCCATTTCTCTCACATTCTCCACTCCCATTTAATCTCTCCAGTGGTAATAGTTGCATGCTGCATGTTGGCTAACCGCCCAACCAAAATACCCCGCTGCATTTCTTCTCTTTCCTGATGCATGGCCCTTGTGTAGTAAGGAATAGTGTTCAGATCCCTTGCATTTTGGGCTGTGAATGAGGCATCATGAAGGAAGACAGGGATAACCCTCTGGCACTGTCCTCCAAGAGGTCACACCAGGACCAGACGGAGTATGGACGAGAGCTGGAGAGGCTGCATGCTGTTCTGGAAGTGGAGAGGAACCAAACACTGTGGGCTTGTGGACAACTCCGCGTGGAGCTTAGGCGTCTACGAGAAGAAGCCGAGAGGGAACATAAGAGGGCTTTGAGGGAGGTAGCAGCCAGACGAGGGCTCCAAAAGGACAGAAACAGATGCAGATATGTTCTGGCAAAATATGTGACCGTTAAAGACAGAAGGACATGCGTTAAGTTTGAGCTCCCGGGGCAAAAAGCTTTAAGTGTTTGTGGAAAAACAAATTTGGAGCAGTTGCTGCTGACACTGTATGAGCAGATAAATGATAAGCAGACTGCTTCTAAACTACACAAACAGGAATTTGAGTTAGAGAAAGCCATCTTCCTGTGCCACCTGCTAGAGGTTTATGGAAGGCTGCTGCAAGGGAATCAGGGTGTAAAAGTCAGCAGCTATCCAGGTATAAGCCTGCAAAGGAAGCAAACTGGGGAAAACGACAGTAACCTCTGTCTGCGGACGCCTCTCTTAACTTCACCCAAACAAAACCACAGGAGGCATTCTTCAGGCAGTGACTTGCCATCTGCTGCTCTATGCATCACCGCTGCAGTGAGGGACACCTGTCAGAGCAGGACTCTGAAACACAAGATTCTTCATGCGGATCAGGAGAACCAGCGGTCCTCCTGGACTGAGTCCCCAGCGTCAGATGATTCATCACCATCCAAATGCATGCAGAGAAACATGGAGGTGAGCAGCTTCATATTTTATGTTTGTAGGAGTTTTGATGCATCACTCATTTCTTGGAAAAGCCAATTAATTTGGATCAGTACTGTAATTTCCTTCTATTAAAACTACATTAAACAAAAATACACAAACCAGATTGATACTGCTTGTGATATATCAGAGCACAACTGGTCCATTTTATCTTTTAAATTGAACTCGATGGCTTTTATTCCTCACCTTTGTATTCATGCAACAATCTGAGCAAACATAACGGACATATGACGTGACATGCAGTCGTGAACTTTTGGCTTTCCTCCATTAAGAAATAAGCAAAACAGATGTTATGTTTACGTATGGCACCACTAATCAGAGCACATAGCTTATTCCTTTGAATGTCTGAAAAATGAGTTTGAATTTTGCTGTATTTACTAGATTACAGGCCTGCTCTTGTCCTTCAGATGGGCCTTGGCCCATTATTTCCATTTGTGGGTAATTGGCATATCATGAAACAATTTAGTGTATCATCCTACCTCCATGCGCACAGGGTTTGCATATTCACCCTTCCTTACACATGGGTTAAAAAAACAATATGCATCTCTCTGGGTTTTATGAGGGTGGCTTGAGGTATTTGGCTTTGCAACTTTAGTATTGAATCCTTTGATCTTGTTGTTTATGAAGTGGAACTACTGTGAATGGGATTTGATGCAGATGCTTCATCATTTTAGGATCTTTGGACTTACTGGGCTGGATCAGTTGGCTCTTTGTCTTGGTTCTTGAGCAGTTTTGTTGCATTGCCCCTTTGAGAAAGACTTCTGGTGTTAAGGAAGAGTAATATTAACAATGTTAATGCATTGAACATTTGAAATCAACAGGATCATTCTGGTGCAGTACTGTAAAGAAAAAAAATCATATAGCTGGGATGTAGAAACGGCTGTTTAAGCATAGCTCAACCTTTTGATTAAAAATTAATTTTCCTCTTTTTAAGCTTGATCCAAAATTCAAAAGGCAGAAATACACTGACCCACTTCTGCCACTCCAAAAAAGAAGTTTAAACCCACCCGTCTCTGTTCTCTGCACACATCCGGTGAAGTCTTTTCCATAACAAACATGTATTTTACAGCTGAGCTGACGACAGATAGTTTCACCTGTATGTCATTGTTCAGGCACTCTGGAGAAAAATTAGTTTGTTTTTGTCTTAAGTTTTTATTCTAACTTTGATCTATCAAGCACAGTACACATATTTTCCTTTTTATTGAGTGAGAATATTTACCTCAGCATGCAAGCATCTCAAAGTGGGACAAATGCATTAGCTGATTCAAGTAAACAAGAATGAAGTGCTTTTATATTTTGTTGTTTCTTGGTTGCTTTGCTGCCAGCAGCAGTATCCCCAAAGTTAAAACTATAAAAAAGAGCAGAAGCATTGCAGAAAGTGTGCACAGCAAGAATATTTTCATCATTGGCTTACTAAACACTTGTTATTTTGAGAAAACCCTAATAAATAATTAAATAGTTTGTTGGTGTGAAAGAAGTGTGGAGGAAAAATAAAAGCTTGTATGTCAGACATGGAGTATTCACTAAAACAAAGTTTTGTAATTCTTCACATGTCAGGACAATAAAATATCATCATGAAGTCATCTGAAAATATAACTTCAGGTGTATAAACAACAAATTAATGGTATATTATTTAAGAGCAACTAAACTGAAATACTGAAGCAATGTGTAAAGATCTACGTAAATGTGATGCTTTAGGGATCAAATGTGGGTCAATTTTAATTGTAGCAACAATCAGTCATGTGATCACACGTAGTCTGTTCAGTGATGTAGTAGCGCCTCTACTGCCTTTTAAAAAAGTTGCACAACTTACCCAGAATTCAGCGAGTAAACTCACCGTAAGAGAAAAAGAAATGAGACAATTGTTTTGATTTGACCTTCATGCAAAATATGAGGTTAATTTGGACTTAGTTGTTGGTAATTAAGTGGATTTGTTTAATTGATTATGTTGGATGTCCAAGGTCAAACCAGGCAATGTTCAGTGAAACTGGATAAATCTAACAGCTATGTCTCCGACGGTAAGGTTCTCAGTTAGCATGTTGATGAGAGTATGGTCAGAAAAAGACTGAACAAGGATATTTTGTTTGGATTATCAGGAGACGAGGAGCGTCTCTTCTCTTTAAAAGGAACATTGCAGCAGTGCTTAATTTTGCCTTTAAACAAGCAACAGTGAATTCTGAAACAATGTTATTTAGACTAATGGGCAGTGAATCACATTCATAATCAATAACCGATGTAATATTGTCATGAAAATGATTTTTAATATTTGAAAATTTAAATGTCTCTTAAATAAATGGAAAAATATTAATTAAATGACCATATATAGTGAAACTGTTTAATTTTACGTATTTAACGATACCGGCTCTTCTTTTATTAAAATATTTGCAAATCTCTACAATCTTATTGGGCTACAAATAAAATTATACTGAAATAATTTAATGACAATTAAGAAAATCTGTTTAATTTATCGGGATAGTGAGTTGTGGTCATATTGCCCAGCTCTACAAATGAGACCATACTGAAGATGTTTGGCCAAAATGCAGCGTGATTTGTTTGGAAACCTGAACACAGCATGTTTGCACAAATACTTCGTCAGTTTCCAAGCAAGATAACGGATGTGGATGCTTTTCACTCATTAAATTGATCATAAACTATGAATTAAGATATAAGACCATCATTACTAGGTTATGCTACAAGACACTTGTCCATTAACAGTGAATTCATAACAGAATGGCTGAAAAAGAAATCAAACTGCAGGTCATTAAAACCTGATGGAAACAGAGATAAATGTGTTCTGATTGTGTCACGTTACAGAAAAACTGGGAAATAAGAGCTTACAAGGAAACGTGAATGATTATAACCAAGTAAACAAAATCAGTTTTTAAAATCCTACGGTAAGAATTCGCACTTCACACGTTAAGACATTTGACATGACAGATCAGGTAACATTCTACATTTTGTATTGATATGTTCCGCCGAATATAAAGATGACATTAGTCATCATAAACACATTTTCTGCTAAAAATAACCCAAACAAATTAGAAGACAAATGGCTTAAAGTCTAGTCTGGCTTCTTAAGTTTGCTGTTTTTGTATACTAGATAAGAAACTACCCCAGTAAGTGGGGTCAGTAACTCTTTAAGCTAAATGCTATCCTAACTTGACTTTCTCTTATAGCAACAGACCTACTTCTTTACAAACATTTCTTTTGACTATCCACATCTAAGGGTAAAATACTTGATATGAGCGACATCCTCCTGTCAGGCGTAGTGAACAGCTGCAGTGAAATGTTAGCATTGCTCTGATTGGGGCACACTTGTACCTTTGCTTGCCGTCTGCAGTCTCCCTCTGTTGCAGTGTCTACTGCCTCTGAAACAATCAGTAGGCAGCCAACATCATTCCAGCGTCATCTCCATGGAAACGGGTTGCTGCCGCTCTAATGATTGGATGCTCTCTCAAAGCTTGCCTTTTTGTGATAGGACGAGGGGAAGCAGTTCTCCCTGCCCCCCCTCCTCACAGGGAAACTCGCCGTCTTACACACATTTTTCCCTTCATCCTCATTCTTCACCTTTATGGTGTTTCAAGCGAGATGGGATTATGTAGCCCTGCAGAGTCGTGTGGCATCCAGATGAAATGCTTTTTGACGGAGAGACTCGCAGCTGAGGAGTCGTCATGCCTCCTACGTCTCACCCTCGTTGAGAGAATGGTGACTGGAGTGGGGACCTGTTAGTTAGACCAGTCTGTTTGTTTTCCCCATCTTTTTTGTTTTTGTTTCATTTGGGCCTACATGAGCTGTTAAAACGTTACGCAGAGTAAGAAGTCGACCGTGGTGTCTTTTTTTTTTTTTTTTTTGCTTCATAACAAACCTTGTCGTAGGACAGAGCGACGAGGAAAAAAAAGACTGGTTGTGTCAGTGCAGTGAGCAGGACCGAGCGACACACCGTGTTAATAACTATATGCGTAAGAATTCTATGGCGTGATGACATTCATTGAATTAGCTTCACAAGCTCAGGCTGAATTTATTTTCTGTCCCTGTGGAACTGATTGTCCTCGTTTCGAGAAAACGTCACTGCGCAGAGACCGTGGAGGTACCATACTGTTTCATGTTGACCTGTAACTGCTTTTGTTCAAGCGTTAACAGCCTGCGTTATCGAGGCTTTTTAAAAATGTTAGTTTACCATCTTTTAGAGACTGTTTGGTAACTGATGTGGTGTCGACGGGACTTTTCTTAGACAATTTCTGTGGATAAAGCTCTGCTGCTTATGAACTGTTGGAGAAAAAGATGACAGCAACATCCTTCCTGTGTTGTTGTTGTTGTCCTGCAACAGCTGATCTTTGTCATTCTCCTCCAACAAATTGGAACATGTTATGGTTTGATCTTGGCCCCTTGTTTAGTCATGTAGATCCACTTTGTTCTGTGTGACTTTGACAGAGAGTGATGTATGACCTGTGCACTCGGTCTGAGCAGCCCAAATCTGCACCGGCGCACACAGAGATGGAGAGCCGTGACGAGGGGGAGGCTCCTGGGCGACAACAGCAGGAGCTGAGGGGGTCGGAGGATCATGACAATAAGCAACACGAGCTGTCGGAGAAAGATGTTGAAACCACTGCAAAATTTACCACAACGTCACTGTTAGGAAAGAGGCACCACTCGCTTTACGCTAACCTCACTGGATTTGAAGTGGAAGGGATACGAAAGGTAAGATTTTATTGAGTCTTTTAGCATCATTACTGATGGTTGAGAGCAGAAAGATTTTGGGACCTGCAGGCAGGACATCTTAAACTCCCACTAACAAACTGCAAATATTATAAAGTAATTTTAATGGTTGAGTATTACTTGTGACCAGGACAGTACTGAACACAACATACAACATATACCAGTCATTAAGCATAGTATGCTTTGGTCTAGATGGAGTAATGTAATTGACTTATTGGACTGAAGTAGGGTGGACAAAATAAATGTTTAGAGAGTGAAATTATCTTTAACAGTGAGGCAAATCCTGAACCTGTAAATTTTATAATCTATGTGCAATATTGCCAGCTACGTTTTCTATCCTCAACACTTTAGTACCCAGTCAGGACAATTATAGTTTAGGAACCAACCCCCTTAAATGAGCTGTCAACACACAACTTGAGAGATCTATGGCCACAGCTGCTGAAACCTACCATTAAACGATTCATTAGAAAGAATTATTGACTATTTAACAGTAAAGTTGAGTCTGTCAGCAGGATTGTGTCCCTTTGAGACATCTTGTCTTTTGAAAATCACCAGTATTGCCTATAATTGACAGCAGCTGTGTGTGTGCATTAGTATGGAAGCTGTGTGTGTGTGTTAGTATGGTACTATACATTATAATAACGAATAAAAAAATCACTTGGTAATGTAGAGGAGATACTGTGAAAAAGCAGTTGTTTCTCAAAGTGAAGGATGCTTCGTCATAGGCACATCCTTTGCAGGCTTGTAGAGAGCCCCTCTTTTTAACTGAAAAACTCATTATAGAGCAACTTTTAAGAAGTGCTTTATAAATCACATTATTATTCACACTGATTTCACCCTTCACACACAACAGTTGGAGAATTTCAACTTGATTGAAGGCTGATACATCTATTGATTCAAAACAGTCCATTTTGCTTCAATAGACTACATTAGTGATTATGAAGCAAAGAGCAGTTGATGATCTCAATGCAGCCTTAATGCCGTTTTGCTTGTCTGGATTAGAATATATATTTAGTTTAGTGTAATACATATTAATTTCTGCGGTTGTCATAGCTGAAATGAGGAAAACGGGGTTCTCTGATATTCTCTGGTGGAATTATTATTATTCTGACTGTACTATAGAAAAGTAGACATGAGTATTCTTGTATTATGGTAAAGTCTATATATAGTGTTAAATAACCTAAATACAAGAGTACATGTCACGCAGTTTCTCAGCTGGATTCAAATGTAGTAAATACAGCTTTTACCTTGTCAACATGTCTTTTTGTGCTGTGGCAAAATGACATGACTGATACTCAGCAAAACAGCCGTTTTACTGAGCCAGTGGTTCTTGAGCTACTCCAGCTGTACTAAAGGCCATATTTTTCTTTCCATGTGTAAAATTTGTATAACCAGTAGGCAGGTGGGACTTTTATTGCCAGGTAGCCAAATGAGTGTGGACTTAATCTATTGTGTCCGTGCTTGTGTGACATACAGCAAAATAAAAAGACAAACACACACTGGTCAGGGTAATTTGTCCTGAGATTAGAGGTTTGTTTGTGTGTGAAATGGTATTCATGTCTTGTTGCGGGTCTGGCACGTGTCTTGTCTCCACTTTTCAATCAGCTGTCTTTTGGTTGCTCTGTTTCTGCTTGTTTTGACTTATGCTTCTTAACACTATGGCACAAGTCCTACATGTCTCCACACACCCAATTTACTAAGTTCTTGCACGGGTTGACAGATTCATGTGAATGATGTGACTGTGAAAAGCCAAGCGTCTGTTCTTTTAGTTGAATATGAGAGTATGATGTTGATTGAAAGTATGGAAATTATTCGCTTTTAAGCCATCAAAAACCCAGCCTTACTAATCTTCACTAATATGTTGCGTTGAGTAAGTGAACTGTTTAATCAGAAATCAGTCCTGTGTGAAATGGCGCTGCTTTAGGTGGAGGTTTTCATGAGCATTAATATGAACACAAGATCCAGGTGCATGCACTCGTGTTGAACAAACTGCTGACAAAAGTAGCAAAGTAATTTGCCATTACAGAAACACAAGAGCTAGAAGCACTTTCAGAGTGCAGACCTCTACCAAGCCGTTTTGTTTTTCAATTTGCTAATAATTGTTGGACATTAGTTTTTGAGTTAGACGTTATTAGCAAAATTATCCCTACATCCCCATAGGCAGGTGCAAAATTACATCACAACCTGATGGTCATGTGACTGTGAACAGCTTCCCCATGAAAACAAACCTGCATCACACCAGTGTCCATGTTTAAGTGTCCAATTTTTTTTCGCGTAGTTTTAGGTTTTCTCTCTTGTTTTTGTTAGAAAGCTATCCACAATGTTATAAAGTTATATTGATACCTTTAGTTTCAAGGAGAAATAAAACATTAAAAGCTTCACAAAAATAAAAATGTGTTATTGCTACTGTAACCAGACATTTTACAGTGTTTTTGGCATCTATGCAGAGACGATTATAATTTTTAAACAGTAATATCATAAATAATATTTTATTCACCAGTCAGAAAATGATCTAAACAAATAAATATTTCAAAGGACTCCAAGGAATACCGTCAGTAGCCAGTTATCATCTTTCTGATCCTTTGTGTTATTTCTGAAGTTTGTTGTCGTCTGTGGGCTAATTTTGTTTATGGTAGCCAAACAGAACATAACTTTTCAGCATATTTAAAGGTAAAGGATAAATAAAGGAAAAGAAAATTATGCGGTTCAACCTTATAAGTTAATTATATCCCCGAACGCAGAGTGTTGGGGATATAACGTTTTCATCATGACCGCTGCTGCCGCCAGATAGCCTTTGTGTGAGCGCGATAACTTGAACAGTTTTCACAATTGGAATTTGATACTCTGTGTACCTGTTTCAGTCCCCAAGGCGACAACCTGCATCAGATTTCAGCATTTTGGGATTTATGGTTTCCTCACTAGATGGCGCTTTACAAATACACGAAAAGTCACATTTTTGCCTATATGTCTGGAACTATTTACAATTGAATTTTGATGCTCAGTATACCAGTTTAGGTCCCTAAGAGGACGATTTGGATCAGATTTCACGATTATTGGATTTATGGTTTCCCCATCAGGTGGTGCTTTATTCACAAAAAAAAAAAAACAGATTTTTGACTATATCGCTACAATGATTTTTCTCATTTACCTCAAATCAAGTGCAAATAAAAGGTCATGACCTCAGGATGCATCCTATCCTGACGTCATACCGGGCTGGTTGAAAGTTTAAACACCAGGTTGAACTTTGTGACTGAACATGTGCATCTTTATATTATTATATTGAGTCTATTTGAGGATTGGGGAATTGGAGGATTCTGGGCGTTCAGGGATATACTCCTAGACGTCATTTCCGACGGCATTGGCCTTGTTACAGAAATATGCTCAGCATCATCAATGATGTGTGAGCAGGGAAAGAAGAAAGCTGTCTAAGAAGACTCCCCCATGTGCAGCAATGATTTTTCAGGGAAACACATTTCAGATCCTGGTATTATAACTGGCTTCCAGTTCTCCAGGTGCAGGGCTGATGTCCACAATCCAGTCCAAATCAATAAACTATATTATCACAAAATGTCAGAAACTGTAGCCCAACACAACAAGTGGATTACTGTGGATTTTTCACAACTTCAGCTTTCACAGCTTGTTGTTGAGGCTGCAGGCCTGCTGGTTCTGAATACATGGTAGCTCCCTAGAGTGACAGGATTTAATAAACTTGATTTAGTGGGTTTATCTATGAAAAAAAGCTGCTTTTTGTGGGGAATAATTTTGTCTTCAGTCATGTGATTGTTGTAGGTATTTTAAGGGTTTCTTTATGACCCAGACTGAAAGTAAAATGAAAATGGAGGACATGCAGTCACGTAATCCCTACTGTTTACGCCGCCATGTTGGACGGCAAGCATCCAGTGATAACCACTGCAAGCTAAGCATGTACATACCAACTACACCATAAATCCGGCATAAACACACACACAGCTAGTATGGATCTGGTATCACTCTCAAAATATATCTGAAATAGCTTGATCGAGTTTCCAAACAATTATCTAATTTTATTGAACTGGAAGGTGAAGTAATGAGTAGATATCGCCAGTTTTCTCTACTTGGGATTAATGATCCCTATAATCTCTGCATTTCATTGATGCAGTATTTCAAAGAGGCATCAGTATTGCATATGAAGGTTCTGCTCATGATTGGAAAATGATTTATAAACTCATCTGTTAAGGCGCTGGCATCCATGTCCCACCACTCCTGCTGTGACTTCGTATTCACACGTTTCTCTGTACAGATGTTTCTGCCGCTGCTCCACATAAAACCATGAGACTCACTTTTTTTTATAATCTCTTTAAAACAATGCCATTGCAAATGTGTCCCTCCGACTGGACAATAACTTTAAAACGGCAAGATACTCTTCACTGTTAGGCTCGTGTGTACACTGTCATGTTTACTTAGAATTAAATCTGTGACCCATCAGAATCTTTGACCCCATTGGGCGCTAGTATAGTATGACATAACTGATGAACGCAGATTTCAGTTCAGTTTGTTTTTAATTCTCATTATTTCTAAACAAGTGTTTCAAAGACTGTGTTTTAAATGTATTAAAGAAATATAGATAAATATTAAACTAACGTGTGCTGCGGTCACATATTCTGATGGGTTACACATTTTGTTGTAACACAAGAAACACAATGACATCACTCACGTTGTCGTGTCTTTACCATGATCTTTCAAACAAACAGGACACTTTTGGTGTGTATAACGTTCATACAGGAGATCACAAACATGTCGCATTTAAATTGAGCAAGTTCTCAATATCCGTCCCTAGTATCAGCCAGGCTATTTTTGTCTCGATTGTGTAATTTTGCTCGGCTAAGAGGAAACCTGGCCGACTACAACATGAGGTGCAAATGTGAAATCCACAGCCTACATGATATAAAGTGTTAACGGCATAATGTGCTGGTAGCACTGGCTTCCCAGTCCTTTCATCTCGCAGCTACAATCCATTTGTCCTGTCTCGGGGTTTGCTTTATCTGTAGAACGCCAAGCCATTCTTTTGGCAGTGTATATACCTACACCCTAATGCAAAACACAAAATCACCATTTGACTCTGAGGAATACGCCACAAACTACAATGTGTCCGAGTTTAACTGGTTTAGAGATCGGTCGGGTGCCGTCCAATATGGCGATAGACAAAAATCAGGTGACGTCATGTCTCGCTGCACGTCCTCTATAGGATGTAGGCTGGACAGATTGTCATGCCTCAGCCTGTTGTAGCTATAGACTATAAATAAGGATTATATAATCTCATTTTTATGTGTTTTTTAAAACTTGAATTAATAATTTTACATCAGAAGAGCATCAGAGTATTGTGCAGGCGACAGGAAAAAAACATGTAGCTTTCTCTTAAGGACTGAGTGAAAATTTCTTCCACCTTGTTGCTAATTTTGGTCCTATTTATATGTTTTGTATTCAAACATTCATGTGTGTTTTACTGGCCAGCCTTGTTATGCCTTGTAAATAATTGATAGGGGAGCGCAAGACTAATCTCCTGAGTGTTGGTCCCTTGCTGAAACATCACCGCGTCTGGCTGCTGTCTGGCTGCCGTCTGGCTGTAACGAGGTGCAGAATATTTGTGGAAAAAAAGGTCAAACAAAGCTCTGTGTCATCTTCACTTATGGTATCGCTCCCCTGGACTGGGTGTCACTTCCACACATTGTACAGTAAGTGAGACGTAAAATACACATGCTCAGTTAAACGATTAGCCATTACTCCAGACACTGTTACTGCACGTCAGCAGAACAAAGACTGACATTTTAAAAGGAAACAAAAAGATCATTATTTATGTTTTCTAAATTCTCTATGGAACTGCTGCAGCCTTTTATAAACATTTTATCCAAGTAATGACGTTTACATTTAGGAACATGGTTTGCACTTGGTTAGATTAATAACATGAATTCATCTCGTTCTTTACCATCATGTTCACTCCTTAAATCACAGAAAGCAAACAAATACTTTTAAAAGTGCTGCTATGTTATTATAACCATACTTCTGCAATATTCTTTTAATTCACAATAGAGTCTACATTATTCTTTATAAATGCAAAAAACAGCTGTAGTATTTGACCCATTAAAGGCTAGAGCTTGCAATTGATTGTAACTATGCTTACTGTTAATATAAATCCAAAAGGGCTTAGCTTTACGGTGCAAAATGTATTTTTTAATTAACTTTTATAAAAACTATTTTTATCTTGTCTGATGTCAGAATTAAGAACCTAAAGTTTTTGTCTAAATGAAATTTTTAGAAAAAGTCCTACTAAAATTATGTGCATTTGCATTGTGCACACCCAAAAAATGCAATTTGATGAAGTCAAAATGTTCTGTTAATAAAATAAAAAAGCATTAAGGACGTTTTATGTGACAAAGAACGTGCATACTTTCTTGCACATTTTTTGGCCTTTTTCCAAATTTCCTGCAACTGCAACTTCCTGTCTGACCTCTCTGTCACATTGTCCTCTTCAGACACAGCTGCCAACATTATCCCTTTGGTTACCCTGGCTCCCCTTCACAAGTGAAAATTTATTTTGCCTGGAGGATAAAAGGGAAGGTATTTTTGTTGACTCACTGGATGTCAGGAAAGGTGACTCAGACCTTTTCAATGTTGGAGTTCCTTTATCAGAAATGCATTTTGTGACAAGGATTTGTGTATGTCTGTTATAAGGCAGTTTGGATAAGGCAGAATGGCTGTGTGTTTCAAGCTTCTGCTTTTTCTGTCATAGACTGAGTGTCTTTAGTGACTAGTTTTACTGTTGTTAAGATGGAAACATCATGCTGGAAAGTTGATGTGTGTTCCCCAGTTCATCCAGGTTTAAGTTTCCTGGGTGATTGATGGATTACATTAATTATGATACATTATCTTTACAGGATAAAATATATTCTTTATTAAAGCTGTGCTATTCCTTAACAGCAGAGCCTTTGAGAGTCTGCTATTTGACCTCGCAAAGAGCTTACCTATGTCAAAAATCAACACGATGCCCCAGTTAATTTAAATTCTTTTCATTATTACTGATTAAGGAGATACACAGTTAAATGTTCTGTTCAGCAGTTTTCTGTCAGGACGTGGTGTGAATGGCAGTAAAATCAATCATTGCCAACAGTGCCAAAAAGAAAACTCTTTTAAAATGTTTTAAGCTGTTCACAGCTGATGGAGAAATGGGATTTTTTTTCAGCTGGAAACCCCCTGGGGATTTTTTTTTTTTTTTTTTTTTATTAGCTCTTTATCAGTAAGCAGAGTGATGAGATGGCTGGCTATGGACAGCTGCAGTGATGACAGTGATGGAGTAGGAAGTTTTTTTTTTTTCTTTTTTTGGCAACTTCAAGACTACTGCCGAGGTCCCTTTGGGGTTGATGGGAGGCATTTTGCAATCATATCTATGCACTTCCATTTCTGGCTGAGTGCACTGCAGCTTGTGGGGGTCAGGGCAATCTGCAGAATGAATCCAGCTGAATAATGTACCCGTTTTTTGTCATTTGTTTCCTTTCACTGGTTGCATTAAATGGCATGTTAATAAAGACAATTTAAAATCAGCCACATCAAAGAATGGACCAACTCAGGCTTTAAATTTTCACACTTCTTAGCTTGTGATTTAATGTAAAAATGCAAATAGACTATTAAGCCAGGAGCTGTGTATTTATTTAATTTTTCCTTAAAGCCTTATTGGTCATTACATTAAATATTTAAGTAAATCCAGTAAAGCCCCTCCTGCAAATCTCCACAAACTCAAGCAGTACTGGTGATAGCAGGGGGTCGACGGGCTCTTATGCATATGCAATTTTCCTTGACAAGATGAAGGGTTATTTCCTTTTGAAGCTCACTGTGTGCCTGTGGAGGGTCGGGGAGAAACAAATCATCTCCACTACATTGTGTCCCCTCCTCTATTTTCTGCTTACACTGCACGTAATGAAATAATTTGGCGGCGCTGCCTTCTGTTCATCCTTTCCCCGTTTAAAAGGTCTGACATTTTGTGCATGTCTGACACTTTATTAAGCGGTGACACTGTATTGTTTTGAAGGAAGAAGCCCAAGACATCCATAAGTCAGACCAAGAACAGGAATAGTAGATTAGCTGTGAGCTATCAATGTTTGAGAGCTCATGTTGTTGAAACAATCTAAACATTCACATCTGACATCCTCCACATACTTCATGAAAACAAGGGGAAATTTAATTTTTGCACAACCTCTATCAGATGACTTCTCTTTGAAGGGGTGTAACTGTCGATTGTTGAATGCGGGGAGGAGGGTGTAATAGGGTGTCTTGTGTTGGTCCTTTGTTCTCACCATATGAGAAACCCCCTAATCTGTCCCCGTCAGGTACCCCTAGGAGATGAGTTGTGATGAATGGGATTGGAGAGGACTCTTAATAGGGCCTCCTCATGACTTATATATATGAGTAAGAGGGTCTTGGTGCTTTTAATGAAATGAGATACAAACATCTTTGTTATTCTTTATTCTAAGGAAGAGTCTCGGGTTTGTGCAGCTTCTATTATTTTTCCTCAGCTTGACAAAGATTTGCAGTGATGTATCATCTTTAGTTTTTCTTGTTTCTTTTTGAACAGACTGCTGCTTTATTGCTGTGTTTCATAATGAGGCCTGAAAACAGTGGTTTAGCAATATCATTTTAGAATAACTTGTACCAAAATATTTTTGTTATACATGTATTCAGAGTTGGTTACCAGTGTGTCATAGCAAATGACATGCTTGTCTTTTTTAATGGGTTCCTAATCTTAAGCCCTGCTTTCATCAGCAGGGCTGACTTCACATCATGCTATTACAGCCAATGCTTCTTTTGCTGTCTGCCTTGTAACTAGGCTAGCAGGTAAAGGTTGGCTGTGGAAACACAACCGATATCAGGATTCACCAAGCCAAACTGCACCAAGCCGTCCCATCCTGATCCGGGCTTCTCTTGGTATGGAGCTTTTACATAAAAAAAACCCCTGTCATTTCCAAATTTGACTACTTTACTGCCATTAGCAGCCTTTCTTAGACTATTTCCCTACAAGTGATGTTAAATAACTGTATTTAATCAGTAAATACTTTAGCCACTTACCAGGTTTTGAGTTTGCCTTGTAAAAGTAGTTGTCATTATTGTTGGGAGCACAAAAACCTCCTGGATAAATGAAAGAATTTCTAGATTTACTGTATCTGACTGACTCTTTCATGAATTTCAGTTGGACATAAATAGTAAACGAACCATAACTGGAGTGACTGTATGTTCCCTAAGTTATTTAATGCAGGAAGCTTGTTTATTTTGAAGAAATAAAATGTATCTATCTATTAAATAACCTGGCAGCTGTTTTACAGTCTTGTTTATAAAAATGATTACCACACTGCAGTAATTCCCTTTCATGCCCTGGTGTTTTATTATTGATATTTTATACATGCAGGCATAAGCATACCACATCCAGTTACTGCTGTATGTTATGATTTTCTCCTCCAAATTTTATCAGCTGTTTCTGTGGGAAAGGCAAGAGTGCTGATACAGTTTATGTAATGCTATTGCTTCACCCTGTAAATGCAAAGCTACCATACAACCGTGTGCAATTACAGCTTCTTTACTTCTTCTGTTGTCATATCCAACAAACAAACATGAGGCAATGCATGAGTATGTGTTTGTGTGTCTCTTTGTCTTATTTTCAGTCTCCTCTAAGGCTTTCAGTGGGGGATTTCTCGCTGTCGGCTTAAAAATGCTGATGTTGGCGTTTCTATGTAACCCAGACATTTCCATACGCCTTACAAAAGCTCGCCGTGGAGCCAAGACAAAAGAACAATCTGCTCATACGACCTTATGAATATGTAAACACAAATCTCTGAAATTTTAATTATCTCATCCACTTTTTGTTGCTCAGGTCATCAAGTCTCCTCCTGAGTCCTTCCTTTCTTCAGACAGCCTTTTATGTTTAGCATTTACTAAAACACAAGAATGTAGATATTGGTTGAACGTAAAGGAGGATACGTTTTATCCAGTAGCATGAGAAAGATGAGCACTATTGAATTAAAGGCCTTGTGAGATCAATACTGTTTTTTAGTTTGCTTAAATTAACATTTAGATTTAATGTCTTATATCTGCCGGCAGCCCACATTATCTGAATATATCTTCAGCCCTTTATATTCTTCACACAAGCTGTTGTATTAATTCTGGGAGACACACTATACTACACTTGTACAAAAACACGATTAGGCATAAAATTCTGAAGTATGTATACTTGCATTTCTGTGAGTTTCTTTTACACAAAGCTTCCGATGGAATAGTCAAGAACTGGAAAAGTAAATGTTCCCAAAAATCCCTGAAATATGAGGATCTTAGGTAAATATCAAACGGTAGTTGGAACTTGGACTTTTTGTTACGAATCTTTACCTTCAGTATTTATTAGTCATTAAAGCAAATGGGCAAATTAAAAAAAAATTCTGTTAATTTTGTCTTGAAATATGAATATCTCTAACTTTCTGCAAAATATACAATGGAAAGGGGCTCTGTTTGTGTGCACGAAGGAGGTTTCTGTTATTCTGATGTAACATTCAAACATTAAAAGGATTTTAAAGACAGATTTCCTAACATATGCTACTATGGTGTTTTTTTTTTTTTTTTTTTTTTTTTGCCTGTTTCTTCTCTGAGTTCTCTCCAACCAGTAATAGTACAATGTTGTTCTGTCACTTTCTGTCTGTTTTTTATCACTCCCTCAAATGTGATCCTTTTGGCTTTATTGCTAAATCACCTTTGTTGCATATCCAAAACTGTAGGGCAATGGAGGCTCAGGAAATTTGCAGGGGGAAGGTGATTTTGCCATAATTTAGTTTCTCACTATGTCTCTCAAACAACTACAACTACTAAAACTGTCTACAGCAGGTAAACCAGACTGCTCTTAAATGCGACACCACTTAAAAGAAAAAGGGTTTTTATCCTGGTGCAAACCAAAGAAACAAACTTATGTTCCGCTTGATACCCAGGAGCTCTTGATGCCCTGACAGTGGGAAAGCAAAAGGACCATGATGTATTGCAACAAAGATCAACATGGTGGATATCTCACTGCTTATTCTAAACAGATTCTTATGAAAAACTAATCTGATTAGTTTTTAACATCAAATTAAAGCTGAATAAATTTATTGCTACTCCTTTGTTACTCTCAGTGAACGAGCAGTTTTCAACTCTGACTAATCAATGTGTCAGATTTTCTTATTCTGCCATGTGGTCATTGGATGTTATGACGATTATTGCCCATAGGCATACCTGCCTAATGTGGTTTACTCCTCTTTGTAGTGAAGTGTGAAAACAAACCAAATGATGTGAGTATTTTCAAAATTTTATTGTATGGAGTCGCTCTGATTATCCTGGAATGAATGTTCCCTTAAAATCAGAACCCCCACAGTTATCACATGCATTCGGTATAGCAGACAGATGAAGGACATAGTCTGCCCTGCCCATGTCTCAAAACCTTCCTGACAGACGTTTGTGGAGAGACCCCTGCCCTGCTGCTACTGAGTTGCATCTGCCTTACTCTGCTGAGCCAGGTCCATTTGAAAACAGCACTGCTGTGATGGAGGGGAACTGTATGAATGCTAATATGTACACTGGCCTTGGGTAGACCTCACCACCTGCAGCCGTTTTCTCTGCCAAAGCAGGAAACGAGCTGAAAGAAGCCCGCATTACCTCATGCCTCAGGAAAAGCCCCCAGTGTATTTCAGTGTTACTCCCAGGGAACAATTAATTGACATGGATTGACTCCAAGATCATTAGAATGAGAATGGAGGCAGAGGAAGATGAGTTCACTCTGGCTGGCCTTCCTCTAAGGATGATTGATTGTACTTTAGTTTTGTCATCCTGAGAGGCAGACAGGGGTGCAGGGACCATTTTACGCCCCCTACGATGACTCTCAGGCTGATTTCTGAACTGAATAGTATTAAAGTATTAAAATACTGCGACTTGATAGCCTGAAACTGCATTGGCTTGAACAGATGGTTTTATGTTTTAAAAGATGACATCTTCCCAGTGGTCATGTGGGAAACTGGGATTGCTTAGAAAACTGTAGCACATTCAGTGACATTAGCTGGTTGACGTGAGCTGCTATGTAATTAACATTTTTAGGACATTTCTTTTAGTTTCACTTGTCGAAGCAAAGAGAAGCAGCTTCATTTAGAAAGCTGACCTGGATTAATAAAGTTACATAAAACTGAGTCTATTGATCTTTTTATTGATACGGTTTATTGACAGTTTATTCACTTTTTTTTAACTGATAGAAAACAAATCTAAATGAATGTTCGGATATAGTCAGAAGATCAGCTGGAAGCAGAAGCAGCCTCCACAGAGAGTAGGTAGGTAGATGAAAAACGGCCTGGAACATCTCTTTAAAAGCCCTTGGCTGCATTTTCCCACCAGATTATGGCTATTTTTGTGACAGCAGATGCCTCATTTTGAGAAAACTGTTATAATGTGGAAACTTTTTTTTCTGTACGGTTTAGTGAGATACATACACTACTGTTTCTCTTATATGACACACAATACTTTTTAACATTTTGCATTTAGTAAAAAGTGAATGAATTTATTTCAGTCAGTCAATCAATATCATAACTCAGGCTTAAGTACAATCATGAAGACAGTGACTGAAAAGGGTTTTGGTTGAAGTGAAACACTTATTAAGGCCAAACCCCGTAACAACTTATAACTTAGGCAGCAAGCTTACAGTTATACAAATAACACAAGAACAAAATAATGTAAGTACTTCCTTACATAATAATTTTCTCAATTGTTATATACACATTCCTTCCATTGACTTAATTCTTAGATGTAAACAAAAATAAAATGATGTAACCATTTGATATGTATTAAACATTATGAATTTCATATTTTATTCTGCATATTTTATTACAACAAAAGTGATAAATCAACTGGGTAGACAGTGGGCTGGTTTGAGGGTGGGGTGGCTGGGGTCCTTGTTTGGGACTGCCTGTCGTTTGTCCTGGTCTTGTGGTCCTGGCCTACCTAGTATAGAGGGATACCTGAGCATGTTCACTTTCCTGTGAGCACTTTTTCACTTTTTATGTTCTGCATCATGACACTGCTAGCACCAATCTTTTGTACGTATGTATGGGCCTCAAATTTCTATTCTGTCCTTTCTCCTGTTTTCTTGTCCTTTTTCTGTCCCCTCCGGTCGTGTCCTGCAGCGCATTGAAATCTTGACAAACGATGATGTAACCAAAATAAAGAATTCAGATCATCAAGAGGAACTTTGTGAATACACATATACATAGGTTCCTCTTGACAGAGCAAAGTTGTTCAGCAAGGCACAACAGACAGATCCACATTATCTGCCTGTTTTAATGCTGGACAAAAAAAAACTCTTATATTTGCATGGACTGATGTACCACAAGATCTGCTTATTAGTGTTGTAAGGCATGTTTTCATCTCCAAGGCATTAGTTTGTGCAGCATCAGGAAACAGTAACTCTAACGCTACAGAAAACCAGAAACCAGTTTTATTTTCATTTATTGCAGATATTTCACTTGCTGTGCAACCAATTTGTTTTAATAAGGTTTTAAATTGAAAGGGTAACGTGTAAAAGTTTTAGTCGTGTTTGCTACTATCCACATTAGGAGGATGATACATTTTTAAAGAAACATAATAAAACAGATGTGATGTGAAACTAGTAAATTCATTAGTGAGTAAGACTGATGTCACCAACATAAATGTTTACCAGATTACCTAGTTACATAGTTAAGGTAGCACATCAGATGGCTGGTATTAAAAAAACCTTCAACTGCAGTTTCCACAACAACATTATCAATCACATGACGTACATGCTACACAATGTCATGAGGATGCTTGATGTAGCCGTAAAGGCGTCTGCTTTTATTTGTGGTTATATCTTCATCTGTCTAGATTCACATCAGAACAGGTCCACTGGTGATTTATATGTGAATTAAACTTGTTTCTTGTTTCCACTTTACTGGTCTTCTGTCTCTGCAGACATTGCATTTATGTGTGGAGGGTATTTTTGTCTGCCTGATCCTTTGAGAGTCTGAGCCCATTAAAGAACCCCTGACGCCAAAGCAGAGCAGACACCCTTCTATTTAAATGAACAACCATCCAAGTGGCTACTAAATACCTCATTACAGCCTTGATTCCTGTATTGATGATCTGCCACACTGACTGCTACTCTGCTTGGCTATCTCTCCCAAAATAAGCAACTCATTAAGCAGACATTTAGTTTGAGACATCTTCGGTAATTAGTTTTGAAGGCTGTCGTTCGTTTTTCGTTTGTAGCTGTTTAATTTGCAGCACGGGTTTGTAGCTGTGGTGAAACCTTTACTGTATTGACATGAAATCTAAAGAGAGATTTCACTTAAAACCAAGTCTTAACCAGATGATGATCATGAATGAAACATTATTAAGCTGTAAAAATTGAGGTAATTTTTAAACCCAAAGAGCTTTTACATTAGTAAGAGCATTTTTGGTACTGGATGTGTTATAACAAATTATTCTAAGTATTCCTCCGAGTATTAAACTGTATTAAGTGAAAATAAAGAAAAAGGAAATGTGATGGTTCCCTGTTTCTAGATGATCTCTATATTTTCTTTTCTCTTTGTATCTCACAACAAAGAGTGGGAGAAAAGCTTTCTTTCTCGTTGCGCTGATGTGATTTATTGTAATAGGTGTCATTGGCATTTGTGGACTGAATAAGCTTGTGTAATGAAAAGCCCATTCAGTGAGCTGTCATCTGTCAGCCACCATTAGGCAGCCCGACGTAAACATTAGCTGACAGCAGAGAATATTTTCTCTTTCTGACATTTAATGAGCACTTCTGTTGAATTGAAAATCAGTCGCCCTCACACTAAACAAAAAGTGATAGTTTTGTAATTGCGGGTTTAAAAATAGAAACATGCTTCTTGTGCTTGCTTTTACAGAATGGTACAGATTACACTTTCCTGGTGCGTCAGAACTCAGAACTCTTGCGGGCTCTGGATGAGCTGGAGAAGACCTGCACCACACTGAGGGAGGAGAATGGCCTGCTGGTGAGACTAAAAATAACACAGTGTAGCCTTGATGGAAGCTTTTGTAGAAAGTAGGCCAGGTGCACAAAATACTTTAACAAAAAGATCTTACAGCTTGCTCAGTTTCTGGTTTCTGGCTTATTTACTTATTAATAAGTTGCCAAATACTTTCGCCTTTCCCATGCAGGTAGGCAGAGGATTTCAAACGAACAGTTTATCTGCTGAAATCCTTTTCAGATTAATAAGCTATCCTGAATACATGTCTCTGTAACTTTTGTTTGGTATTGCTGTGGTAATGTTTGCTACAGGCACTGTCTGATGATGTTTGTTTTCCATGTGTTTAGCGGAAGAGCAGTGCCCCAGAGACAGAGGAAAAGGTCAGGAGGTTGAGGAGGAAGAACACCGAGCTGGCTGTTCTTGCGAAAAGGCTGGAAGAGAGGGCTCGGAAGCTACAGGAGGCCAACCTCAAAGTGGTATAGTTCCGTTCTTCAACAGCGTGTTTATCCCAACTTTAAAAAAACTGCAAATGATTTTGTTTCATGCAAATCATCCCATCGTCACAATGGCTGATCACAAGTTATGGACGGAGTATCAGAACTTGTAATGAATGGGATCCTTGTTAAAATATACCAACAGCTTTCACAACTATAAAATAAATCCCCATAAAAGCTGAAATTAATTATTTTATTTGAGTTCCTGTAGTAAATGTAGAAATGAAACCTTCCCCAAAAGGAAAAACACCTCCCTCGAACTGTTTTTAAACATTTAATGTATTTTAGATTTCCATACTTCTATTTTGTGGAACATGTAATGATATAAATGTTTTACTTTCTATCTGATGCAACCCTTTAGTTCTTGCATTAACCGTTTTAGTTTCACTTCATGTATCCAAAACCTGAAATATTTGCAGGTGAGAAGTCTGTTGTTCCTTCATCAGGTAAACTGTCCATCGCTGCTGAGACCTGGGTCAGTGGAACAGTATAAAAGAGCATTTGCCCGTCAGCGGGCTCGGGATCTAGCCCAGCATGCTGATGCCCTGCTGTCTAAGGACAAGGAGATTGCTGCTCTGCAGCAGGAGTGTAGAGAACTGGAGACACAGCTGGGCACCACTAAGGTAATTAAAACACAATCCTCAGTAGCCAGCGTTTGTTTATTCAGTCTAGACTGAACCAGAGTCACTGATTCATTTTTGATTCGGTTTTTCCCAATGTTCCACGTTGACACCACTCATCTCTGTAATAGTGCCACAAGCCTGCTCTCTGCTGGGCAGAATGGGTACTGCTCATCCCAAACTAAGCCCGTATTACAAAGGCTGCGTCACTGCTGATGTGGAGATAGATGACACTGCAGGAATAGGCTGTCTTTTTCACTGCCTGTTTTGAATTAACAGTGGCTTGAGAGCTGATTCTTCTGAATCTGAACATCTGTTTGCTTTGATATTAAAGAGTTTACAGGGGTTAGCTGCACACTGTTATTAGAATCTCTTGTGTACTTTGTAGTTTCTGACATCCTGTATAATTTTACGTAAATGTTAAAATTGACTTTTACATTTGACATGGTTTTAATGTATAGTTATTTATTAAGTAGTATCTTAAATAGCTTTGAAATCTGCTTCAAACTCCTGAATTAATCAGTTTTTCATCATAATGAACATTATTACGCTTGTGTTCTTAGAATTTATCTTAGTGTTTTAGTTATAAAATGAAATTTTTAACTTTGCTGTCATGTATCTGCTCAGGGATCGACTGGTCAGTCTGGCCGCGCGGAGTTTGAGAGCCTTCTCCGGGAGTCTCAGAAGGAGGTGCTGCGGCTTCAGAGGCAGCTGTCAGTCACTTCATCCACACAGCGGCGTAACCACAGCCCCGACCACAGTGTTGCACAGAAATATGGAGAAAACGCCAAAGAGAACGGGCAAGAGAAGGTAAAGCCATTAAACAACAAAACCAGGCTCCTCACCGACCTTAGTTGGTCTTAAAAATCTTTCATAATAGCAGAAGCGCTTCATATTTGCACTATAAATTAATCATAAAATCAAAGTTTAGTTCTCGTTTATCTACACATAGGATCATTTGTGGTGTTGGTGTTGCAATATGTTTGGGATTTAATATTTTTTACTAATGTTTAATACAGCTATGTGAGGTTTTTTCAAACATTTTTTATGTTTATGTTGGCATGTATGCTGTTTTGGTGTTACGTAATGGCTTGTCGTTGGACTTGATACTAATCTGCCACAAGCTGTAATGAGGCGATTCCCCGTCTTTAACTTGGGCCCGATCAAAGCTACCAAAGTCATGCTCTCTGATCCGCTCTGCGTTTAAAGCTCATCTTTTCAACATTTGTTGCTTTCGTATTCTGCTTTCTTTTCTTTTACATATTAGTGTCCTGAAAGTAGAAAAACCAAACATGTTTGTCAAATATCCGAGTTAGCTTACATATTCCAATTCTTTATATAATATCACATGTATCCCAAATAGTTTTGATCTCTGATAGCTGCCTAATTTCCTGGCGTCTTTTTAGAAATGCATTTAAAGGCTCAGCTTCTGGGCATAAACTTCAGTTCACACAATATTAAAGGCAAGCATCTTACACAAAGATCCTGTTTTTTGATCAATTCTCCACTGACAGTGAGGAAGAGTAAATTCTCTGCCTGTAGAGCTCAAATGAGAATGCCGATTGTGGTAATCTCTCATCTGTGGGACGCACACACGCACTCCCAGTGCCACGCGCACACCCAGAAAGGGGCCATGTTGTGTGAACTCTAATCCCCTCTAACAACAGAATGGTACAGTCCAGTAATCCGCTCTCTGTTGCTGTAGCAGCGGTGAGAGGGTTTTGGGTGGTAGGTAAGACTACAGCCGCAGTAAAGACTTTCCTATCGCGCCCTGCTCTGGATAACTAGCAGGCCAAGGGGGAAGCGTTGACGTTGCCACAGATCACACGAAGGGGGTAGGTCATCTTGTGAGTTTTGTCATCTTTGGTGCAAGTCACAGTTTGTTGTAGCTGTCTTCGGGGTAACCTCATATGTGTATGTCTGCTGGGAAGGCTAAAAAATAGAAGAAATAATCAGTGTCATGGCAAATCAGGAGTGTAAGAGCGTCCGCTTCAGATAGACGGTTGTGCATTTGTGTTTGGTATAAAAATCAGTCATTTATTCCTGGAAGATTATTAGAATGTTGCATGCACTGACATCTAAACATTACAGCATTACTTTTAGCTAAAGAGATTTTTCTTGGTCACATAAGTCACATAGCCATTGTTTTTTTTAATACTAGTTTGAGGAAATCCTGTTGTAATTCCCAGTCTTGTATGTGTACATTGTCAAACTGCATTTGACAATTTAGAGAAGACAGGCCAAGCATGAGGCCTAGTCAAGGACAGCCTGTCAGAAACCCGGTTTTGTAAGCTTATATTTTGGAGCTTCCAGATGCAGAACTTAAACCGAATTAGTGACAACGTGGTGGAGCAGTTGATTGGTGGGCATCGATATGCTCGGCATTAAAAAGAAAATCAACGGCCAGGCCAATCCATTAAGGTGCTTTTAAAAGAAGTGATCCAGTTACCCGTTTCAGTAGTCTGCAGGGATTACACCAATGTGCTTATGGCATTCAGGGCCTGCTGAATGGGATCTGACACTGCTTTAGTACGCATGGGCCCAGGGTGCACTAGATCCATTAGGACCACATCAGTGGGAAAACGGCACATTTGTACTTCATTGTCTGAATCTATGTCAAAGTAGAAATGAGTTGCTGGTGTGTCCTGTTGGAATAGACTTCAGGCATGATAACATTCTGCATCGCTTCTTTTACTACTATTATATTCACATCTGTGTGCAAACGCTGTTAATGCACCAGTTCTACACACATAATGACGTAGTTTCTACTCGGACTGTAAAATTGTGCTAATGCTTATGATCAGTGGATTCTTTCCAGGCTTTTTAAGCAATGATCAGTTATTTCAAATATTTCTTTAATTAAAGCTATTTCCATCATACTAAAATTACGTCTGTGTTATGCATGTATGACACAGTTTAAATTAACATTTCAAGTCAAAATCACAAAACCTTGTTAAATTCTGTAGTTTTTTTTATTTATAAGATCACAAGCTGCAAGTACAACAAAAAAATATGATGAGACAGAATTAAATTTGTCCCGAAAGGTTAATTTCTATTCAGCTGCAGAGAATATATTTTGTTTATTGACTATTTATTTAACAGAAACATCTCATAAGGCCCAAATATTTCAAATTTAATTGTGGAGATTAAATAGATTTTTTTTTATGTTTTTTGTTTGTTTTTAATAAGAAAATGTTCAATTCAGAATATTTTTTATTAGAAGAAACAGATATTATTACAACATGATCAACTGCTCAGATGAGTCTGTTAGTCTCAGAACCAAACAGATTCTGCTGAACTGCAACAACAGAAGGTTTCTTTTTATCAGAGCTCTTATTTTAACTTAATGGTACTAATATGAGATATTAAACATTTAGATCACCGGCATTACCAGAAATGGGGCATTTTCACATATAGCTGTAGTTTTATTTTGTCAGGAGGTATTTTTTTGTGAACAGTTTCACTAATCAGTCAGTCTTTAAATCAGATGGTTTTGGCCTGATAAGGGTTAAACTCACACAAGAGGAGACAATATTCCTTACCGGTAGTTATGTGCTGCAGACCTAGATAAGGCTTTTTATTCACATGTTATTTAAAGATTCATTTACACAGGTGTATTAGCACATTTTCAACCCTACCCATGTATATTTGTTTGATTTGTTTTGCATAAAGTTGATTCTTACCCAAGTCTCTTTGACTTTTTCAGAAATTACACACTGACATTTCACAAAGTTAGCTGACTGCAATGTAATGGATGGTCAAAATTAACATAATAAAGCAAGCTAATCAGTTGCATTGCATCTGTGATGTGGAGTTTTGGGACTTCAGCTGGAAAAGGGAATGGATTGAATTTCTGTCTTATAAACCAATGTCAACAAAAAAGGAAAAATAACCTTCTTGATCTCCCTTAATTTCATGTGTGTATTGTTAAACAACTGTGTTCCTAGAGAAACTATTTCAGTGATGCTATATCGCATCTTATTCACTGATCCTCAGTTTGTGAGGACTTTGTGTTCATGCTTGCACCGTGTTCTCAGTTGTCATTAAAAACAGTATTGTTAATTTTAATAGTAAGCTGTGGATAAGAATTAAACATCCAACTCATCCTGTTATCATCATTAAGATTATTTATTTCTTTTTTTGTTTTGAAAAAACAGCCTTGTTGCCTTTGTGTGGAAGTGAGACTGAATTAATTACTTGTTCAAGTAATGCTCTGGATAAGGATTTTTGTAATTTATTGCAAAACAAATACTTTTTTTCTTTTGGTTTCTTCAAAATGTTTATTTAGTGAATATTTGACATGTAATGGAAATGAGTAAACATAGGATTTGAAAACCTTGTGATTATACATTGATAAGTGATAATACGACTGTTAAGACTAATTTACACAAAAATCTTTAAATTGAATTTAAGACCATGTGCACCCATAGCAGATATGACTGATTCTATTTAAGTATAGAAATTAAAAAATGTATTAAAAAATTAACACAAGATGTTTTCATCATAGATTTCCTACTGATAATATGGCAAAGAGTCACATACATATTTAGTATTTGACCATTAAAACTGGAATTTTCTCCTTCCACATGTCTATAGGAGAAACTTAAACTGTGTCCAAGCTATATTTCTTTACACTACACATTTTGTTGGGACTCAATACACTCTGTGAGGTCAGTGTGTTAGCACGTAAAGCTCTGAAATGATTTATTATAGCTTAGGCTTTGGTCCGAAGCTCTCTTTGATGGCCCCTTATTCCTCACTGCATTGTACAAATGAGACGTTATGTAATATTCCTCTCTGAGTCCATTCGTCAAAACCATGTTAGAATTATATCATATGCTGCCTGAAACCTGATTAGATCATAATTTTAGTGTCTCACATTCCCTTTAGGGAAAAAATACAGTTTAAATGGAATAAAATACTGATCTGAAGTTTCTATAAAGTGGAGTTTGTTAAAATGTCTCCATATCTTATACAGAAATTAACCTAAAATTCCTGAATGCTCTTTGCAAACTTAAGATATTAGAAAATTCTGCTTATGTTTCTCCCATTTCAATTGTTAGTTCAGCAGTGAAATCCACACACTTAAGCCAGCCCACTCAATGTGTACAGTATGAAGTGCTTCAAGCTAATTACGAATCACTTTAGGGTTGACTGGTTTAACTGTGGCTGACCAAATACAAAGGTGGGAAATTTGCCAGGACGCAGCTATCACCTGGCATGCCTGCACCTGTGACGCGACAGGATCTTTAATAACAACCAAAAGGACTTGCAAGGCAGAAAATCAGCAGCTAGCAGGGGAAAAAAACTCTTATTCCTGTGCAATGTTCTTGCCCAGAAGTCAAAGGAATTACTGTAGTGCCTCCTGCTAGCCTTTCGTCACCACCTTTAATACCATCTGGTCTGGTTTCCAAAAGATAAACCTGGGATAGCCTCACTTAACTTTGCAAACAAGTCAATGATTTGATGCTGATCAGTCACAATAAGTTACCATCATGACACGACAGAATGTCTCAGACAGATGGAAGTTGTTGCATGTGTAGCTAGACGGGACAGTAAATATTGGATCGTTTTCATTCAACATGCAGTGCCTGTAAACATTGAATGAGTTGGATTTTGGCATTTTCACCATATCTACATGGATTGATATGCTGCTGTGTGACTCATGTTAGAACAAAGATCCCCTTCAGGAGATGGCACATGCTGATAAAGAAATTAATTTCTCCATGTGGTTTTCTTACGATCCCCAGAGAATTCAGCTCGCAGAAACTGCGGCTGATGCTTAGAGAGACGTGTCTGTATAAAACAAAGGAGAGTGTAAAGGACAGATCTCCTTACTGCACGTGGCAGAGCGCCTTTGATCTTATTATTGGGTCATGGCCTTGGCTGCACTAGCACAGTTTTACTCTAGGTATTAGTAGTTTGCTCTAAAAGTAGATACGGATTCCTGATTCTTAAGCTTTGAACAGTATCACTCTGTGCCTCCTACCTGCATCTCAGATTGCAAGATAATTTAGTTTTTAGAGATGGATCTGTGACAGTAATTGATTAAGATAAGTTACTTATGGTGAACCATCCAGCCTAATTAGAGAGTACAAGTGACTCCATGCCAATTTTTTTTTCAGTCAGGTTAGAGACTGAAGGGGTTTGGGGGGGGGGGGGGGGGGGGGGGGGGGGGGGGGAGGGGGGGGGGGGGGGGGGGGGGGGGGGGGGGGGGGGGGG
>JBAMHX010000017.1:2885673-2914344 GCA_037177515.1 Pseudomugil tenellus
ACTGAAGGAGAGGGGACAAGGGGCTTCATGCCGGTTTTTTTTTTGGTTGGGTGGGGGGCGGAGGGGGGTTCCCCCCCCCCCCCCCCCCCCCCCCTCCTGTCCCTCCAGATTATTCTTTGATTGCAACTGAGCCAGATGGAAGGAAGTATCCTGCAGGTTTTTATTGTTTCTGTACTCCAACACACCAGACTCAAATTAATGGATCATTGTGAGGAAGTTGCTCAGAATCTCTTGGATCCATTTGATTTGAATCAGGTTTGTTGGAGCAGAGAGACAAAGAAAGACCGGCCAAGATAGCAGATGTCAAAGACTGGAGTACTGTATTCATGTATTCTGGAGTTCGCCACTAAGTGGCTGCAAACTGTAGTAGCTCCGCCTTAACTGTTTTTTGTAATATAGGCGTCTTATATAAGACATGGGATGTCAATTTGGGTTATCCAAGAAAACTTTTCACACTGGTAGGAAGTTGCACATGAGATTTTCTGCATAGTTTTTCTGCTCTTTTAAGACTTGTTATGGTGAGTCTCCATGGCAACGAGGCTTATGTACCACCAAGATCAACTGATAAAGCTCTCCAAATTTAAGCTTATCAGTGAAATAACACTTCAAATCTCATGGGAGTTGAAAAGAAACAGAAAAAGAATGCAGGGCAGGAGTGAGGCAGAGAGCTATGCTATCGGAACATATCCCAGTCTGTAATGCGTCTGTACACGGATTCAAGACAGTCCATGCAGACCGCAATAAATAACTCACCGGAAAACTAAAGGGAGAAGGAGTTGCAGTACTTGTTAACCAGCATTGGTGTCATCCTGGACATGTTACTGTTAAAGAGAAGATCTGCACAAGAGACATGGAACTGCTAGCTGAAATGAGCCTACATGCTAGCTCCATGAGCCTACAGCTTTCCTGTTGCACCTCTACTCTACCACCCTGCAGCTCAGTCAAGAACCTGGACAGAACCTCATCTCCCTCCACATCAGGACTTCCTGAAAACCCCTCCGCCTCCACCTCCACTCTGTCTGTCTTCTGTAATCAAGTCATGAAACAACTGATGAAACATTTTTCTTATCAGTATGTGATGATTCATCAGGTCCTCTTTATGTTAATAGTCATTTATCTATTCTCCCGAATCTGTCAGTTCATTTCTTGCATTTATATTTTCAATCCATATTGTTGGTCTGTTGGCTGTTTGTCAACAAAGCTTCTTAATTATTTTAAAAGCTATTTTACAGTTTTTAATAGACCTGGACAGGTACTGATATGGACCTGTAATTAGTAAAGTTGTTTTCTTGTCCTCAGTCAATCTGAATTATTATTCTTTTTTCCTTCTTAGGTTGTAGAAGAAACCCCGTGTGTGGCATTAGATGAAGCTCCATCCAGGTGTGAGAAGACTCCCGCAGAGGAGGAGGAGTCGTGGCTGCGAGTGACACCCCAACCGGGCCTTAGCCCGACAGCCTCCCTTCAGGAGGAACACACAGAGGAGCAGCATCTACAGTTTCTGGTGAGAGCATCTGATGTTGGATCCAAAAGTTTGTTCTCTGCACAATTATGGCAACATTCTCCTTTTTTCCTCAGAAATTTTATGGAACAGTTAGAAATGATAATTTTTGCATCATCTTGTATCATTGTGAGGTGTTTTTTCAAAGCATTGCTGTACTTCTCCCCTTCTGGCAGCAGACCAGGGATTTTATGCTTTTTTTTCCTCCTCTTACTACCCACGTGTTGTGTCCACCTGTAAAGTCGTGCTGCTTCAGGCTATCTGCACCTCAGTCATTACTAGTATATGTCTGTATATGTCTACTGTGGTTTAGTTTTGGCTCTACTGGAAACTTGAATTTCCCTCCAGGATTAATAAAGTATTATTATTATTATTATTATTATTATTATTATTATTATTATTATTATTATTATTATTATTATTATTATTATTATCTGATCATATACCACATTCCTTCATCAGCATGATCAAGTATTGGCTACTTGTCATTAGTGAGTTGGTAACGCAGAGGTTTAATGGTCTATGCCACTGTGGTTTGAAATTGGCCCATCCCTCCAGGCAGTCATCCACAGCGAACACTCTCAGCAGCAGCGACTGCATGTTGCGCCAACTTGCAGGGATCTAGCTTTACAATCCCCTTTGCATTTAATGTGAAGCTCCAGTATGAGTTCAGTAACTGATCTGACCACCACTGCTGGAAAAACTACAGTCAGATTTGTTATGTAATGCCGGGATGATCTTGTCCCTTGGAAACAGACAAGCAGCACATCCCTCTCACTTTTAACTCTTTGCAATCTGATGCAACATAGGCTGCTGTTAGAGCCAGATTTGACGTTTTCCCAGGAAATATTTCTTTTCTGGAGAATATTGAAAAACGTTAAGAAAAACATGAGACTGAAAAGTTAAATAACTTAGTGGACAAAAGAGAAATATTTTTCATGCAACGTCTTTGAGCATAATTGGTTGATGTAAGATTATTGCCATATTTCTTTGTTAGGAAATTGTAGACACACTATCCACACTTTTATTCTCATAGAAGAGAAGAATTAAGAGTATATAGAGCTGTGTTTACAAGTTAAAGTAAGCATAACAGAGTAGCAGTCAGGCAAGCAGCCTACAGTCTTTTATACTGACTGATTCATAAACCTCACTGACAGCAGTCCCAGAAATCTGGGAGAGCAGCTTTTAAAAGGTGAACCAGAGATTTAATGGATTTACTCCAAGTTTTACTAGTGATTTGTTGATGATTTGATGTGTTGGAAGGACTTGTCTGTCTTTCTTAAAACATTTCTTAAAAACAGCTAAACAGATGATTTACACGTGTGTCTGCAGCAATATGAAGTAGGGATGGGCCGAAATGTACCATGAACACTGAATTTTAATATAAGTATAAATGATTAATTGATAATCGATCATTAATTTTCATGATGATCAATTAATACAATTTAATCAAATGCCCATCCCTAATAAGAAGTTATCTGGCTTTCTGAAGCTGCTCAGAAAGCAAGAAGATATTTTTAGTTATGCTAGAAACGATGAGTGTTTGACTTTAATTCAGAATCTACTGTTGAGAGATGGATAGGCCTGTCGTTGTCACATACAATGTGTCATGAATTATTTACTGGAATAACAGGAACAGATCCCTGAGGTCTGTGCTGTATTTGCAGGTAATGTACATGAATGAGATTGTTATAATGTAAATTTGCAAATTTATTCTTACAGATCTGTTTATATAACTGTGGTTAAGAATAGCTTTCAAGCTAACAGAGCATTTTGGACCAACTTTTATGCCATTTGCATTCCTGCATTAAGTAGGCTACAGTTACAATAAGTGTAAGAATAAATACAAAATAATTTAGACGAAATAGAAAAAAAATTGACACCAGCAGTGCAGGTAGCATAGATTTCATACACAGTACTCTCTCATTTATCACATGTATGGAACAAAACATGTGAAATGGCCTTCAAATATTTTATTTACCTAAGTATCTAGCCTCATCGGATGGGTTTCTGCATTTGGGTTATTTACATATGTGTTAGTAACAGCTTGACATCTATGAGATTGGCCAACTTTTTCTTGGACAATTCTTCTTTTCTTCTTGACAGATGCATTGAGGTGTGGGTGTACTGGCTGTTTCAGGTTTCTTCTGCGATGCCCCATTAGGTTCAGGCCCAGGTTCTAGCCGATCACTTCCAGACTTTGACAGATTGCTGTTGAAGCAACTCCTGTGTTTGTTCAGGTTGTTGATTTGTTGAAAGCCTATAAATCTGCAGCTCAGGATTACTTTAGTCTGTTTTTCTGTGGTTAACTGGTCTCCCAGCCCATGTTTGAACATGATGTAACAAACCAGTTGCTGTGGAGAACATCAGTTGTGTTTATAAACATCTGTTACCCTTGTTGTCATGCATTGTCAGTTCCTGTCAGGACTGATAAAACTGTGAGCGGGTTCATGATGGGATGCAACATGTTGAGTCAGCATTCAGTCTGTCAGTCAGAGATGATTATCATTGTGTTGTTTTGTTTATAATAAAAAGAGAGACAGATACATCATTGTTTTATACTTATTTTAATGATTAAGGAAAGCAGAACTGCAACAGACAATTCTAATGTTTACTTAGAGTAAGATGTATTTAATTCGTGTAAATGTGTTAAAGCATACCTAAAAGAATGAAGTAGTAGTAATGAGCAGAGTTTATGGAAACATGGCTGTGTTTGGGGTTATCATAATGTATAGGTTACTAATTCCTTTACCTTAGGTTTATGTCTTCTTGCATAGATGAAGATTGCACATCTTGGTTGTCACATGGATGCTGTTCTTCTGCTTTTCATTTGACAAGACACTGTTGATGTAAGGTGACCTGATTATCTTTTGTCCCAGCTGGTTATTAGTATTGTTCTGATGTGTCACAGCTATTTAGAAAACATTCCTACATCACCATGTTTGAATAAAAGGATGTTGCTAATGAGGTGGTTTACATTATCCATGCTGATGACAACTGAGACGTGTGAACTCTATTAGACCATGGAACCACTTAGCCAGAAGGTCCTGTTAGATGGAATATGGTACCAACCGTTATTCTGCTTTGAATTATTCTGTTTTCCACAAAGGAATAAAGACCATTGTGCTCTTGATTAGTTGCACAAAAGACAGTTTGAAGTCCTCTCCTGAATGATATTTTCATTGCTATAAAAGTTTTCCTGTATCCTTCTGGAGAGCTTCCCCTCTAAAATATATTCCTTTTATCCATGAAAAACATTTAGACTAGCAGGAGTTGAAGTATGGTGGTAAAACATCCTATTAAAATTATTTTTTGACGTTTCTAAGGTCTTAGATGCTCTTATATAAATAGATAAGTTCCATGATTAGGGGCAGCATCGTGTTGGCACGATCACTGCTATTTTTGTAACTGGATCATAGAACTTCTAAAAGTATGTGATTAGTCAGCTTCAGTGTTTTTATACGGAGCATAATGAGACAAAAATTCCACTAAACGGGTTGAGGGTAATCATGTAAAGCCTTAAAAAATATTAAATAAAATTGTAATATCAGTTCTGTAACAAACAGGATCAATAGATTAAGTTCAGGACTGGTGGTGTTTGTTCAGGCTTTCTTGTTACATTTGCCATTGTCTGGCTAGCAGGTCACTTCCTTTAACATCATGGCTTTGTTTGTCTTCTAATACTATCAGCGATGAGAATTTATGTAGCTAAGGTATTCTGTGTGGTCCTCTGGATTAAATGAACAGGGAAAAGGCCAAGCCCAAGCCAGGAAAAACTACAGGCTGCAACTACTGAGCAACTTAGAAAGAAATGTTTTCATTATGTGGAAGTTCAACTTTTCAGTCAGGATATGATGCTACAACAGGGCATTCTCGCATTATTCCGACCTTCATAGCTGCAACGGATGCACAATCAACTAAATCAAACCACAGATTGCAGTTTAATTATCTTTATTGTCTTGCCGTGTCATCACCGGTTACAGTAGACCATCCCTTCCAGTCAGCTGCTGGCGGTCAGCAATTAGCCTGTGTGCTCTGTAGCTTCCCTCCGCACAGTCACTGTGATGCTTTATTCAGGACCTGTGTCATGCTGAAATAAGCTGATTTCTCCTATGCTGCTTCTGCATGTAAGCTGCATTTAGAATAATTAGAGGATGCTAAGCTTTGTAATACCTCAGCACTGCCGTGTCACAGGTCAGCATGGAAACTAAAGACAATGTATACTTTGTTGCAAGGTGCTCATGATTGTCATGAGTTTGTTCCTTAAATAAGTGTATGCTTTATTGTAGGGGTTGAAAATAAGTTATCTCTACATTATATGATGATTTTCAAAGTATCCTCAAGAAGTGGATTCAAAAGAAGGATTCATGTGTTTTTCATCGCTTTTTGTTCAGGAACGTGAGTTGAGCAAGAAGAGAAAAGAATGTGAAAACCTCGAGCATGAAGTAAAGAAGCGACAGAAGAGATGTCTGGATTTGGTAAGCAGTCCATTTGCTCTGGTACTGTCTGAAATTCTGGGTCAGAGGTGAATCCAAACATTGGCTTGTTTAACAGGAGAGCCAGCTTGAGGATGAGCGAGGCAAAAATGAGCAACTAAAGGAGGAGGCAGATCTCCTCAGGAGGAAGGCACAGCTGCTCGACCAGGTTGGTGTCTCATTTTCAGTCTTTTTTGGCATCATGTCGGCAGATTAAAATGAGCCAGAACGATGCAGTCCGCTGACCTGCTGCTGTTTCTCAGACTCGGGCTGAGAATGAGGAGCTGAGGGAAGATCTCTCTGAAGTGACCGCTCAACACAATTCCGTTCTCGAGGAGAACCAGAGACTCCGTGCCAAACTGGAGAACCTAGAGCAGGTCCTAAAGGTACAACAAGTCAAAAACTTGCTGCATGTAATGCAAATCCCTACCATGCCGCTGTCTCTGATGGATTGTTTTCTCTCTGGACAGCATATGCGAGAGGTCGCCGAACGAAGGCAGCAGCTGGAATTGGAACATGAGCAGGCACTGGCTATTCTTAAGTTCAAACAGGATGAAATCAAACGGTTACAGCGGGTAAGAAGCAGGTTTTCATGTTATTTTTCTTTCTAGATACATTGTCTAGAATCTAACCTGTGATGAAAGCCAATGGGGTTCTTCATCCAGCAGGAGGCAACATTAGAACACCAGTAGAGTTGTTCCAACAGAGATCATTGTATTCTCAATTACATTTTTACGAGCAAACGATTAAAATGACTTTTTAATGTCTTTTAAATCATTAGGCTCAGTTATTCGCCAAGAGGGAGCATGAAGGCGTGGTTCAGATGCTGGAGGTGAGCTTTTATAACATTCCTGTGACTTCACAGAGCAGAATCTCAAGCAGTTCAACTTTATGTCACAGCTTTTTTGTGAACCAAGTACATTAGAGAAATACAAGATAAAAATGACCTGACAAAATGGGATTAATTATAGAAATTATTTCAATTCAGAAATGAAGTATTAGATTCTGCCCTTGTTCTTATTAGCCAGAAGATAAACCTTTTACTTTTTTGTTTTTTTTTTTTTCTTTATTGCTCCATTTTGTACCAGCAGGCTCTTTGTTCTTACCTAAACACCTGGCAGAGACGGTGTTGCTGAAAATGCCTGTGTATTTGAGGCATGAGTAGGTCTGGAAAATCGTTTGAACAGATGGCTTCTGTGCTGCTTTGTGACGTTCATGCTTGCTCTCAGTGCGACTCTAACACACTTTGAGTTCAAAATGAATCCACACAGCCGACAGTTGAAATCCCCATCTGTCTGATTGGCTACCGATTTGACAAACAAACCCAAAAAGAAAAAAAAAAAGGTTCAAAACCTCCCAAACGCCTGCAGCAAAACTGTCTTAATACCCACATGACTTGATAAATGTATGTCTGTCATCAGTTCTCCCCATTTCCCACGGTGCATTTTATCACAAGTTTGTTCCTTAAAGAAGTGTGTATTTTATTTTAGGAGTTGACTCAGCTTGTGTTGCAGAGGGAGCTGGTAGAGTATAGCTGCTCCTGTTTTTAAAACAGCTCATTTCCTTCCTCCCGGCTTCAATTCTCTCACTTTCTGTCTTGTTTCAAACCCGAAGCATCACAAGAGAAAGTCTCTTTCCCCACTGAGAGCCTGAATGTTGGCTGCTGAGGGCCAAGAGACGTTCTAGTGATCCTGGTGACTCCAGATTCAGACTGTTTTCCTGCTTTGTTAATTTTATTAATATATTTGGGTTTTTTTAAAGTCTTTATTTCACGAGCATGTTTTTGTTTGTCTTTTGTGTTTTACCTTTTTGCTAACCAGAGTACACTGGACTGCATGCAGGTATACTTCCTAACCTCCTTTAGCCCGATTACTGTAGCTTCAAGTCACCCAAACACCCTGTAGCTCTTGTATACGCAGTAGCTTAGACTTGTACACACATCATACGTTGAAGTGACAAGCCCTACACCATGCATTGTAAAATAGTGTTAGGTTACCATGATGTGTGTGTAAATCAGGTCATTCACCAGAGGCCAGATAATAGATCTGTGACACACTTATCATCTCCAGCTGAGCGAGAACATTTTGCCACATTTGTCTTATCTTTTTTTAAAAATCTTGTTTTGTGCTCCCAAGTTATCTCTGAGTCAAGGTGTTGTGTTAAATAGTTAAAAGTCATTTGAGGCTCATCAGTGAGTTCTGTCAGTGTTTTAGGTAGCTACTGACTGCATACTTTGCTTTACGTAGGTGCGCGCTGACAGGAAATGTTGTTCAGACAGTTTCATGCGGAGGCTTTTGTCAGACCAGCCTGCCAGGAAACCACCACCACAGCCGGAAGTGAAATCAGCCACATATAGAAACTAGTAGAGCTGCTACAAACCTGTGTAGCGTTCGGGCAAAAGACTTGGCAAAAAGAGTGAAAGACATCAGCGAGACTTTATGATGCTTTTAACAAGTTAGCAGATTAATATGTGAAAACCCACCTACCCACACTCGGCTGACCTCCTTTTCTTTCTAAATCTGGTTGTCTTTTGTCTGCAGCTTAAAACAAATGTTTCAGTAACAGTTTATCAAGTGTGTCTAGCAGACGCTTTGCCTTGACTTACTGAAACACTTTGTCAAGTACTGATTTGTGTTTGCTGTGTTTGTTTTGATGCATTTACCTACTAAAACTCAGATTTGAAAGAAGTAATGCCACAGTTGAGGCTATAAAAATAAAATGTTTCTGCATGGCACAGTTATTTTTGTTCATTTCTACTACATTAGATGCATCACATGACTAATTCAAGGAGAAGTCTACCTTAAAAACACCACATTGCATTCATATAATTAAACTAAAGCAAATCTACACAACATCAGTTTGTATCAAACTGATGTTGTGTTTGAAAGGTAGATTTTTCCACTCAGTCATTAATCACTGTTGTTTATCTGAGCGCTTGCCCTCCATGTTTGATTCACCACACTTTTAGTCAAAGGTACGAGAGCTGGAGGAGAAATGCCGCAGCCAGAGCGAACAGTTCGGCTTGCTGTCCCAAGAGTTGGAAAAGTTTCGAATGCAGGCCTCGAAAGTGGACCTGGCCAGCTCCAGCCTCCTCAACAATCCCAGCCTCTCTGTTCTGACCAACGGGGTGGGCCTGACTACTGAACGAGGTGAGCTGCTGGGAGCTTTGACTCATTATAGATGTCTGCCTCATGTCTCTCTCTCTCTTTTTTTTAAAATCCCAAGCAGAAAGCTTTAAGTCATTATTTAACAAAGAATTAAAATCAATCAGTCTGTCTTGTTTTAAGATAATCCCACCAAACCATCTTTTTAAACCCTTTTTACACTGGTTTAAAAAAAAAAAAACTTGCTAACACCAGCTAACATCTGGATTATCAGTACAAAGTGACAAGTGTTTATTTTGCATTCATATAGTATATATCAGCTTCTGTTCAAATCAGCTTTGATGGGAACATAACGACCAGGTTGCCAGGGCAACAACTGCTCATGTTTTCATTGCAGAAGCTCAAATTTATTAAGCATAGTGTTTCACAGCTCTGCCTCTGTGAGCAACATATACTGAAGTGGTTGATATATTTTTAACCCGACTACAAGGCCACTTGCAGCTCACACTCAGTCCTGCTGTGAATGGCTCATGTCTGTGCTCCATTTAAAAAAAGAAAAGTATAATCTACTTATCTAAAAGTCATGATTGTGGTCCAGTGCAGCCCTTTAGTACATGGTGGTGTGTTTCATGTCGGGGTGGTTAAAGGGTTGTTTTCAGGAAGGTACTAGCATTGTGGAAAGAATAAAATAAAAAAACTGCTTTAAACAACATCATCCTGTCCTGAGAAAACATGGAAAGAACACGGAAGCGTAGAAATGCCTCGAAAAACATGAGATTTTTTTAATCCGGATGCTTTCGTTCAAATCTTTGTCATTTTCATGATGGACTCTTTATATGTCCTGTTAAGAATAAGATATAACATTACGCTGAACATTATATTGATAATGTTTTATCTCATTTGCATATCAATAATGTGACCTCACTGTAATCTCCGTTTTATCTGTTTGCTGTGTGTTTATAAAAGGTTATATTTATAGAATGTCCATTAATCCAACCAGCTTTTAACCTAACAATGCAAATCTGATCCACATCTTTCAGCACAGTCCGTACCTCAAATACGCAGCCAACCTGTTTCTCCTACATGTGTTTTAGACACTGGTGACATATTGGATATGGTGTGTCTGGGTGAAATAGCCTTCTGGAGTCTTGAGGGAGGTGACACTCTCTCCTGTCCGGAGGGTAATGACCCGCTCGGTATGCTGTCTCAGTCTCTGTTAGTCATATGTGTCACCAAAAGCACGGCATGCTCTGACCTTCATCTCACTGTCATTGCAACAGTCCAACGCTTGTGTGTAACTCACTATCAAACTTCATCCTGCTCGTGAGATGAAGTGTGAAACGCCTGTGACGTGAAACCACTTAAGCCCCTTAACATTGGTGGAATGATGGTGTGACACAGGTTGACACGAGGTAGAGTGACCTCTGACCTCAGACAGATGGCGTCAGGATTTTTATTTCTCTTCCTCCACTGTTTTAATCAGCCATGTTTAACCTTGAGCCACCTGCATGTCGACCAGTGATTTCATCCGCCCAGCAGGCCACAGACAACCGGGTTAACAGGCAAGAGGACTCAGATGTTCACCAAGGGCACAGATTAAACTCTTTTCTCTCCTCATAGATGTGGCCGCAGCGCTGCGCATGGGAGCCACGCCCCATGCTGCAGGACTGTCCAGGGTGGAGCGCTCACCTGTTACCAAGCACCGAGAGCTGCCCACCATCAGCGTCAGCAAGTCAGGCTCCTCATCCATTAAGTCAGAGACCGCACACCTCACCCCTAAGTCAGACACCCATCTCAGTCCGCACAAATCAAGCCCAACACACGAGGTAACTCAACAACCTTTAAACTTAACCGAACTTTTCTCTTTGCTTCCTTTTACCATTGTACATTTGAAATTAAATACAAATTTAAAAACAGGATTATTTCAGTCAAGATTAAAAAAAAATGGTTGATGTTCACTCGACTCTCTTCTAAGCAAAGCGTTGACTTTCTTTCAATCAGACTTAGTTTAGGATTTGGGCAGCACACAGTTGGAAAGAACAGCAGTGTGATTAGGACTTTTACAGCTTCACACCAGCTGGATGCTCTGTGTGTGTGTGTGTGTGTGTGTGTGTGTGTGTGTGTGTGTGTGTGTGCGCGCGTGTGTGTGTGTGTGGTGTGCATGCATTGCTGATGTGCTTCTGTTGCGACACTGCAACATTAAAGCTACATTAAGCTTTTTAGCCTTTTGTAATGGGAATTATGTCCGGCATATTAAACTCTGGTCCTGCAGGTTTTCAATGTTTCCCTGTCAACTCAAATTATTGGGCTACTGTGCAGAACTTGACAACTGTTGGATTGATTACATTTGAATTATGTGTGTCGAGTCAAGGAAATGGGTTAAACCTGCAGGATTGTGGCGCTTGAGACAGGGAGATGATCGTCTCTGGCCTATACGAGTCAAAACAGTGAAGACAGAGCACTTTAACAGCTCTAAGAAGATAAACATTAATGTTTTTACTCTTCTTCATCGTAAGCAAAGAAGTATCACTGAGAACCCAACACAACAATAAATGATATCCTACATTGCTTGTTTGTAACAGCATCAGGACCAATAAAAACTCTCTGTAATATTACATAATGGCTAAACTTATTACAGGTAAATGTTCTTCCAGTTTCCATTACACGTTGTCTCTACACTTAAACTACAGTCAATGTGTCTGTTTCTGATATGTTGTCAGTATGATTATTAATAATTTTCTTGCCAAGAACTTTCATTTCCCTGACGCTTAACCCGCTTACGATAAACTGGTACCACACACATATACTCTGCAGCTGAAGAGCCGTTATTGAGAAAACTGAAATGAAAATCAAGACGTGCATCATACAAACCTCGCAACAGGTTTGTAGAAGGTGAATCAGAATGAAATACCCTCATTACTTCATCACAGATATCTCACTGGAGGCTGTATCCTGTCCTTCCTGGAGGTCTTTTGTCTTCACTGCTTCTAGACAGAAACACAGATCACTTGTTAAGATTACCAAAACAGACATGCACTGCCACATTGTTTGTAAGGATTTAGTGGATTTAAAAAGCCCTTTTAACATTCCTGTCATGCAAGTACAGACTGCAGTTAATTCTTCCTGCACTTTCTCTTCAAGCACACTTGAGATAAATATTTAGGATTTGTTGCTTATGCTTGTGTCATTCTGGGTTTTCAAAGGTTAAGTGTCTTGTCCTGCATGACTGGTGGTCTTTTCATCCAGTCACTCGTCTACACCACAGTTCAACAAAGCTCATATTTAGTGAGATAATCCACTAGGCAGTGTGGATTATGAAGGTTCTGCAGTAGTAGTTGTAGGTGATTATCTTTAATAAAGAGGTTTTCCCAGGGAACTATAAATACACCACCTCTCTTATTCTGCTGTCTGCAGCTGTTAAAAGCTCCACATCAGGTATCAACTGATTAGAAATTCATTCATAATGCTTACAATGTAAAATTAAATGAAGCTCTGTAGATGTGAGCAGTTTTTTAGAGTGGGTACTGATTTATTTTGGATTGAAGCCAAATATATGATCATTTTTTTCTATTTATTATGTGCTTTGCTTAGATTTTTGTCCCAGTGGAATTTGCTGTTTCCGTCAGTGATTTTCAGCTCCATCCTTTTTCCGCTGTGTTGCATTGAGGACATACAGCATGTCAGTTGCCTTTTTTTATATAAACTAAGCTTATCTTTAACAGATTGAGTGATTCATATGAACCTAGTCACCTTTTATTCTTAATTTGGGTCTTAAGATGAAATTGATCTACTTCCCAGTTGAGTAATTCAACTTCAGCTTCATCAGTGTTTTTGTGTGGATTCACTGTGTTTGAAGAAGAGCTCTATTCCTGCTGTCCTCAGGTGGACACTGCCAGTGAGGTGGAGGAATTGGACATCGATGTGGCTCCGACACCATACACAGCCAGCAGGGGAGCAGCCAAGCTTCAGGTTTTCATTGCCAGATACAGGTCAGCTATAAACCAGTGCTTAAGTTGATTTCCGACAGCATAAGTTTAACTGGTGAAATATTCACTTAATTACCTATTTCATTGGAACAGCTATAATCCTTACGACGGCCCAAATGACAATCCTGAAGTGGAGCTTCCCCTCACTGCTGGAGAATACATCTATGTCTATGGGGACATGGATGACGATGGCTTTTATGAAGGTAACTGGTATATTTTTAGACTTTCTGTCGAGAGCTTTATATTTATACACAAACATGATGTTCCATTCTTTGTTTTGGCTCCTGTCAGGTGAACTTATGGATGGACGAAGGGGGCTGGTCCCCTCCAACTTTGTGGAACGTGTATCGGACGACGACGTAATGAGCACGCACCATCCAGAGACCGGGGACGTGTCCCACAACTCCCTGCTTGACAGCAGCCTGCACAGTGCCAGCCACCAGCATCACCTCCATGTAGGCGTCAGCACCTCAGAAAGGACAGAGGCCTCTGCCGCCTCTGGTCCTGCCTCAGCCCTCTCAGATTCAGCATCGGCCTTGTCTGTCCCAGCCCCCCTCACCAACGGCCTGGACTTGGATTTGGAGGAGGTGGGAGTGGACATTGTGCCTTACCCACGTAAACTCACCCTCATCAAACAGCTAGCCAAGAGTATCATCATTGGCTGGGACCCTCCGTTGGTGCCGGCTGGGTGGGGCAATGTGTGGAGCTATAATGTGTATGTGGATCAGGAGCTGCGGCTGAACGTCCCTTTCGGTGCCCAGACCAAAGCGGTGCTGGAGCGGCTAGATGTAAACCTCAAAGCCTACCGTGTGTCCGTGCAAAGCCTGACGGAGAAGGGCCTCTCGGACCAGCTCCGCTGCAGCATGCTAGTCGGGCTGGATGTTTGCGTGGCGCCCACACAGCTGCGTGTGGAGAGGGTTACCGCCACCTCTGCCAACCTGACCTGGCTGCCCAGCAACAGTAACTATGTGCACATTGTGTCCTTGAACGATGAGGAGTGTGAGCTGGTGAAGGCTGGCTGCTACTCGCTGTGCCTCAGTAACCTCCTGCCCAGCCTGCAGTACATAGTCAAAGTGGAGGCACGGCCGCACTGCACACCATGGGAGCTACCTGTGGAGCGGCGTGAACACAGAAGCGCTACGATCACCTTCAGCACGCTGATGGCAGGTCAGGATTTAGATTTTTATCCACATGTTTTCTTAGCGTTGGTCATCAGTAGTGTAGGTCTCTCCATTCAACATTAATCCTGTCAGACATTTATTTTAAGTTCAGAACATGTAAGCCTCAATCTGGCTCAAATGTTTGATCCAGATTAAGTGTTTTCACAGCCTTTTGAGCCTCTTTTATTTATCTGGTTATTTATTTTTATTTAAAATAATAATTCCAGTCTGAAGCAATTACGTAAGTCAAAAACAAACACACGAGTGAGGTCAGCTGGCTCTCTGGTTAGCTTCCGAGCATTAGCATTGAGCTTTTATCATGAATTAATCGAAAAAGAAATTCAAACTCAGCTTTGTGTGGATATAATTGCAAGTAGTTCTATGAAACAGTTGCACATGTAGCTGTGGTTTGCGACAGTAGCACTGCACACAACTGGGAGTTTTAAGGTGGTTTCTCTGTAATCACCAGTATTGTCAAAGAGTCTGCTGCAGCCTACTGTCCACTGTAACCAAATTAGACAGTTAACTCCTCCGCTGCCCTTCAAAATTTTATCTTACAAGAGCCAAAACAGCGAAGCCCAGAGCAGAATGCCTTGTTGAAAGTTTACAGATGCCATTCTCCACCACATAACATTCCTGCTAAAGACTTGATACAGTCTGTTAATGTTTAAGTATTTGTTTTTAAGTGTAAAAGTGCTCAGAGGGAGCTAAACATGTTTTTGCTTCATCGCTGCTGCTCATCTTTGCTTTAAATACTGAACCTAACATTTGCATTCTGCTCCGTTTGCAGTATTTGTATTGATTTGAGTTATATTTCTCTACATAACCACTCAATCCTTTAAATTTGCTTAAGTTTCATGCCCACTGTCTGGGAATTCAGGTATATGGTTTCTAAATTTCTAATCTTTCTTTAGAGCAGAAGTAGGATTTTTAGAGCCTTCTGTCTAGTTTAAAGATTATTTATCATACCAAACACAAACATGTTTCTCTGTATTTTGTTTGTGGTGTAATGTATCCAATTGCAACAGGCCCCCCTGACGCTCCTCTGGACGTACAGCTGGAGCACGGCCCCTCTCCAGGGATTGCGCTCATCAGTTGGTTGCCAGTCACCATAGATGCTGCAGGGACCTCAAACGGAGTCCGTGTCACTGGATACACAATTTATGTTGACAAGAAAAAGGCAAGGAGTCTTTTAAAAAAGTTGTACGTTTGCATTCAGTTTGATATTTTTGACATGTGAACTTTTATCTTCTATGCAAGGTGCTGGAGGTCTCTTCACCAACCGCAGGCAGCGCCCTGCTGGGCCCCTCTCAAATTCAGTCCCTCCAGGCAGCTCAGGAGCTCACTGTCCGCACCATGTCTGCTCACGGGGAGTCCTGTGACTCTCTCCCTGTAAATGTGCCCTCCAAGCTGGCTGCCATCTTGGCAGGCCCAGTTGTGCCACCCCTACCCTGCAGCCCAGTAGCTTCTAGTAACTTGCCCACGCCATCATCCTATGGAAACTCTGCTGCCAAAGTCTCCATGCTGCCCAGCACTTTGCCATCAGACGCACTCGTCTCTGGGTGCACATTAGAGGTTGCTGCCAATTCGCCACATGCTCTTCACTCAGAAGATCTTCACTCATCTGGATCGTTTGCGAAGGCCTGGGCCAACCCCTCCTCTGCAGCTGCCTTAGCTATGTGTGACGCCGCATTACCAGTAGCCTCCACTGTTACTCCAGCGGTAATCATCACTCTGTTCTGTTATAAACTGCATTGCATTTATTCTTGGAGATCAAAAGATTTTATTTCAAAGAATGACATTTTCCTCTGACATGAAATGAATTACAACTGATCATTTTTTGCATACTGCACAGCAGCAAATGTGAAACTTCAGACCAGGGTTGTTTGCATCAGCTCATTAGGGTTGTAGCTCAGTCAAATCTATGAATCTGACACATTTTTTTCCTATTTACTCTGACTCACACTCACTTCTTTTGTAATTAGTTTCTCCATTGTGAATAATCATGACTCTACAAAGAAAGCATTATATGGAAAAATATATTCATAACCTCTTAGTGCTGAATTTGAATTTTTCTATTCAGTGACATGATGCATAAATGAAAACAGCCAAAAGAAACTAATTTATAAAAAGGACTGAAGTCTTCGCAGATTGCCGGCTAACTAACATTACTGTCACATAAAATAAGTAATGCTCCAGAGTTAGAGTTTCTTTTTTCATTGTCAGGTTAATGTGGCCTACTCCATCAATACAGCACCTCAGTCACCTCCAGTTGTAGCGCCAGCACCTGCAGAAGCACCAGTTCCAGCACCTGCAGCCATGTTGGACCAGCGCAGAGACACCGACAGCCCTGGGATGATACGTCCTTTCCCATCTATCACAGAGTTCATTGAGGACCCCAGTGCCAAGCTTGGGACCCCTGAGCGCATCCCTACCCCACCCAAAGCCCCAATCGCAGACCTCCTACACCCTCAGAGTATTAATGTCCACCGACCTCCCAGCACCTCACCACTGGAGTCAGAGGTGGAGGAAGAGCTGGAGAACACCCGCCTGGTGTCCATCGAGGAGTTCTTGAGACAAGACCAAGAACCAGCATACAGCAGGAAGCAGCAGGTCAGCGCTGATTCACTCATACTCACCAAGGATAAACGCTAAAAGTCATTCAAATGGACTGATTACTCTAGAAATGAAACGAAAGAAAAGTTTTGTGTTGTCTAGTACTAACAGCTGCATTGCTAAGTCCTGCATGCTGGAACTCTAATTATTAAGCTCTAAATATATGTGTATCAGTTCAGTTGAGTTTACTAAGAAAAAGCAAATGCAACACTAGTCATATTGTCATTACAGGACACAAATGTCAATTTCAAATGGGTCAGAACAAACTAATCTGCAAATCTAAGAGTTGCACAGTTATAGGACATTTTCTCACGTAGACTCTAAATAATTAATTCACTTTACAAACTAATTAATGACCACAGCAGCTTTTATTTGCTTTTTCTAACTCCCACATGCAATTAGTTTTAAAGCCGTTTGTGTACCAAAACATATTCATTTAAACATTAATTTAAATGCGGACAAGTATGACAAAATAGTTTTGAAGGGGGAAAAAAGTTTATTTTGAGGAATATTTAGGGTTGATGTCAGCTGTGTAGCCTGCAGTAGGAAACAAAATTACACTTATTCTGTTACTTAAGAGATTTCTGGGAAGATTCAACAAAGAATGAAAAAGATCTGCAATTATTAACACGATGTTGGCATAAATGGAAGCCAGCGAGTTCTAGTAAAAAGCTTGTGATTCATACTTTTTACAAATTGCTTGTTAGATTCTTTGCGAGCTCACAGTAAACCTTTTATGTTATTACTTCTGAGCCACAACTGTGCTAGTGTGATCACTCGGTTTCAGTATAAGGAAATAGTAGCACAAATTCTGTGTTTCTATATCCTTAAAAACACTCAAACTTTTCTCACGTTGACCCAAAGTGTCCTGATCTCAGGTGCAGAAAGCACTGTTGTATCATTATGTGCACTTTTAGTTACATGCTTGTGATATTCATATCTTACAGGTGTTCAGATAACAAATCATTACGATTTTCTTCATGACTTCAATTTTTTTCTACATGTGTTGTGTTTTTATCCACATTTAATCCAGTAGCTCTTGTAAAAAACTTCCATTGTCGCACGATTTCATTCAATTTGCACCAATAATACATATAGTAGTCATCAGTCATTAAATCTGATCTTTGAATTTGATCTTATTTTTTATATAAATTCTGCACAATCGAAGCTTTTCAGTGTGTGTTGACATAATAAAAAGCTTGTGTTGTACCAACCTGCAATGGATGTTTCACTCTTAAGTAAATATCATGCAGCTGAGGGCACGAGGCCATTTGTTTTGAGCTGGATCGTTTCTTGTACCAAAAGGATTTAAAGTGATTAATTCACAGCAGATGTACTAATGTGTTCTTTTACAGAGTTATGACAGGGGACTTGTAGAGCCTCCTACTGACTACCATGCAGACAACAGCCGCTCAGACCTGTCTGACATCCTGGAGGAAGAGGAGGAGGAGCTTTACTCTGACCACCTCGGGGAAGTACAGGGCAGGGGATACACAGTTGGAGCTGGCAGGGTAAATGCATTTGTATGCAGCTCATGTACATGTCTATGTATAGCACCACAACATCTGCTTTTTTGAATGAGAATGCATCTTTTAGTTTGTCTTAACTTCTCATTTTCTTGTTTTTTTATCCATGATAATGCTTGTGATTTTTCTGCTTTTTCCTCCCCTTTCTTTTCTCTGCATGTCTGGATCACATCTTATCACCTGTTTTTCCTGCACATTTTTTGTTTTCACCACACAATATAATTCATCCTATCTTCCCTGATGCACTCTTGTTTGCTATGAAATGTGACCCTTGCAGTCGGGCAAGTTGGCGACACCAGATAGTGAGGAGGACGTCCTAGAAAGGATCTTAAAGTTGCCTCCTCAGGTCCTCCACAGCAAGCAGCTGTTCAGCATCGCCGAGGTGACCGAAGAGGAAGACAGCAGTCAGGAAGAGCCTTTAGCCCACCGCCGCAAGCCCCGTCTAGAGCCCAGCCACCTCCACTCCAGAGATTCAGAGCCACACCAGCACAACCCACACCCACACATCCCCCATCACCACTTCAACAGGGATCCTAGATCCCTAACCAAAGAGCCTTTACTTCGACATGAACCCTCACAGGTTAAACCGAAGACGCAGCACAGGGTGCGCTACGCCGACGCTGTGGACACCATTAGTTATCCAGAAGATGAACGTGGGAGCTTCTACGAGGGTCCCAGCAGCCGGCGAGTCGCGGCCCAATGTCAACACAAGCTGAGTCCCAACAGCAAAGTCCTGCTCCGAGGTCTAGGGGACCGCCTTAGGAGGGAGGCCATGCTCAGGAGTCAGATGGCTGTTGCCGCTGATCATGGCCTTCCCAGACCAGTGCCAAGACCCTACCCAGTTAGTAAAACAGTACGCAGTGTAAAGTCACCTGTTGGGCGCGGGATGGAGATCGATGTGGAGTACGGGACTGACAACGAGGAGCATGTGGAGTACAACCCGGGGGAGGTGGTGGTGGAGCAGATGAGCTCTGAGTGGTGGGTTGAAGGGGTTCAAATGGAGCACTGCAGACCTCCTCATCGTCGGGGGCCTAAAGCTGAGCCAATGGTAAACGTCACTGCAGGCCTGCTGAAATGTGTTGTCCCAGTCCTCCTCCTCTCCTTTGTAGCTGTGCGGATTTAACCCTTTGAGTCGTTTGGTGGATAGGACACAACTCCAGATCTGAGTAGGCAGAAAGTTGCATTTCCATCATCCTCACTGCAGGGGACAGAGGGAGGTCAGGTTGCACGCTTTGCAGCATTTATGGCTGCTGTGAAAGCTAGCAAAGCTGCATCTCCCTCCGTTCCCCTCTATTGCTTTCATGTTCTCCTGCATGTCAGAAAGCACCCAGCTTCTGTCCTGAACTAGTCAGCAATGTCTTGTCCTAACCGATGTGCCTGATGTGTCTAACATGGCGGCATCTCCCTGTGTTTGGGGATGTTTTGATCTCCACTGTTTCAATAAGAGATTTCAGCATCAAACTTTATAAGGAGAAATGAAAAACCTGTATTTACTGTATTTTCATATTTTATTTTTTGTTATTTTAAGCATGAACCAAGTCAGATCCCTCCAGCTGTGGCGGGTCCATCATGGGCAGGCCAGACAGAACTTTCTGGTAAACCCGAGAACTCGCAGACCAGACAACCCAAAGGTAGGAGGCTTCTTCTTCCTACTTTAGCTTTTTCCATTTCTCATCGCTCTCCCTCTCTAAACTTGAAGCTGCAGGGAAACCTGCATGAGGAGATGCTGGCACACTGGTGGTTTCTGTTGGAAAAAACCCCTCTCCTCTCTCACATGAAGGTTGTCAGATTAACACATTGTGCATTAAGGAAGGGGTGGGGATGGCGGTCAGGGCGAAGTAGGTGCTGTAGCTGCAGTGGAGAAGTGGGAGAGAGCCTGCTAAGCTGAGAACCGGCTTAACCCAAAGTGGCTTGTCATGACGGGAGGAAGTGACAGACATTAAAATAGTAACCTCAGTTAGCTAGCAAAGAAACAGCCTGCATTACAATACAAACCCTCTTTTTCTCCTATGTTCCCTTAGCTTTCTTCTTTGATGCCTGAAGCTTTTCCGTTTTATCTTTTATCTTGGCTGACAACACAGATACATGCAGAACAGTACATGTTTGCAAATACAGGAAGGGAGCAAGGAGAAGTTTGTTCCTATCTACTAGAAAATCATTGAGGATGTGAAAGTGTGCGAGTTGTCTGCCCGTGACTCTTGTCACAGATGGGCTGATTCTCCCTAATGAGATAGAGAATACATCTCTTGACTTGAGGTTAAAGCCTCACTCGAGCTCTTCAAATCTATCTCACTGTCATGTATGTTTCAGCAGAGTTTGTAGCTCCACTAATGCATGATGTTACAGATGAAATGCTGGCTGCTTTTTATAATGTACTGTATTTAAAGCACTTCTCGAAATGTTCTTTCTTATTCAAGTTGATTAGTTGACACATTGTGAAGTATGTTCCTGGATTTAGTTTAGTGTGGGTCAAGTGCTGTTTCCTCTGTTGCACGGCTGCAGATCATGAACGTGTGCACGTTTGTCAAACAGCTCATGCGGCTTAGGATCAGTGGTTTAGCTTGATTACCTCTTTTAAGGACAGGTGCTGGGCCAACAGTGCTCATAGCAGCGCTGCAGGTGGTGGGCGGTGGGGGAGGTGCAAACGGGCAATTCTGCAGAATTCATTACATGCTAAGCATGGCTTCTCTGCAAACTCCAGTGTTCAGATAAATGATAGATGTCATTCTTGTAACAGTTGACTGTGTTAAATGATATAAGCTGTTGCTGAATTCTGTCACAACAAACATTCAAATGAAATGAAATTGAGTTATTTTGTGATAATCTCTGTAATCTGGGTCACTTTTAGTATGTATTTTGTCAGCTGTGTGTCCATTGTTTGGAGAAATAGTTTGAGGACATGCCATTTTAACTGCATGTGCATGTTTGCAGGTGAATCGCCAAAGATGAAAGGAGAGAGTGACATTCGCATTTTTGTGGCACTCTTTCCGTATGATCCCGTCAGCATGTCGCCCAATCCCGACGCGGCTGATGAGGAGCTGCCCTTCAGTGAAGGACAGATCATCAAAGTAAGTGTTGAGCTTCATGTCAGTGGTCCTTAACAGTTTTGAAAAGTTAGGAATTTCTGTGTTTAGGAATTTGAATAGAAATAAGAGCCATCAGAAATATGTGGACTTCATTTTGCTCCTGGAACTTACTCATACGTGGATGTCATTTGCTGTCTTCACCTACAATTTCCATTTCTTCTACCGTACACCAGCTTAATGGAGCTGTCACCTTGTGGTTTATCTGCCATAGAAAGCCATACGTTAGGAGTTTTGAGATTACTTTGTTTATTTTAAAGACTTTTTTACAGATGCTACACATGCTTGGAAAAGTATATGGGTGTTTTACGTGACTGTTGATCAAGTTGCCCATTAATCGCAAGTTTTGCAACTCAGTCCACAAAATCAGTGCACCATGCAGGCCATTGGATGTGGATAAGATAGCATACCTAAATGTGATCAGAGTTCATCTGAAAGTACTGGCAAACAGCAATGGAGTAGACATATTGGCTTAATTTTTCAGATTAGGAGGCCTCATCAGTCTTCTATCTTCTTTAGTTTAGGAGCAGACAGATAACCAGATGTTGATTTTCTTTTCTTATCTACAGAGGAGCATAACAGAAATATATTAGATGCTTTAACAATTAAGTTTGAAACTCATTGATTAAAGATTCACATCTGTTTGGGTTTTAATTTAAAAGAATGTAGAATGAAATGTAAATGTGAAAAAACTCCTTCAATACGCAACCAAACATATGTAGAAGCCCTGTAACGTGTCACACAGGCTTCAATCTGCCTCTCTCCAGGTTTATGGAGATAAAGATCCAGATGGTTTCTATCGAGGGGAGTCAGGGGGTCGCCTGGGCTACGTGCCGTGCAACATGGTGTCTGAGATTCAGGTGGAGGATGAGGAAACCCGGCAACAGCTGCTGCAGCAGGGCTTCTTGTCCACAGCGGCCTCCATGGAGAAGATCGGTAAGTCAGTCAAAGTGTTTGTATGATGTTGTCACTTCAAAGTATTTATGTAAACTGTGGTGCTTTATCCATAAAGTCATTGCTTTTAATGTTAAAGTGGTAAGTGAAAATAGCAGCACAAGTGCTTTAAAGCGGAAAGAAAAGAAAAAAAAGTCTGTCCTCTCGGAGCATTAACATAAAAATTAAAGCTCGTCTTTTGATAAGAATTGTCAAGATAAACTCCTTCTCTGCTTGGAGTTCAGATTGGTTGATCTTTACTCATACAGCAAAGCGAATGGAACTACGTTGGATGTTTTATAGTTTCCTTTTTATTGATTCTTTAAAGGAAATTATAACCACGCTTGTGCTTTTAATGCAGGTGTCTGAAAAGTAAATTAAAAGTGTTGGTTGTTGGTGAAAGGTTGCAGGCCCACCTAGCAAACTAAAGCTAACACTTTGCTTCTGTTTCCTGCTTTCTACCAGAGCGGTACTTTCATGTAGTTTAACCTTTTCACTTCCACTTGGTCCCACTGCTGTGTCTGCTGCTCACTGATAGTCATCTTTTTGAAATGACTCCTGGCTGCTTTTTCATTGTCCAGTTTGTCTGGTCTGCTTCTCTCACACCTGTTTTTTTGTTTTTGGTTTCATTTCTTTTGTTATTTTTGGTCTCTAAAACTTCATTAAGGCACTCGCACACATGCACAGCTTCCACGTCGCCCCGTTCCACCGCCGAAACCGAGACGATCCAAGAAAGGTGTGTCTCGCTGCAGATTGCGGCTTCCCACCTCTCCTTTCTTCTCATCTCTGGTTTGCTTCTCTTTCTGCCTCTTACACATTAGAGTCTACTGAGCTTCTGCAGCTGATTTGGGGGGGGCAGGGGGTGCTTTTTAAGCCAGATAAGTAATGAAATCACACACTTTTTCAGCATTATAGGCAAATATTATCACATGTAGGTCTGAATTTGCTTCATATGATTAAAACCTTGCGACACACAGCTTGTTAGATCTTTCTGAAGGTTAACTTTCAGATTTTAATTCATGCCAACGACAGCTTCACATTTTAAAAGCCACATACAAACATCCTGACTCAGTCCCGCCATCACACTCATGTAATACGTTGCAGATAAAGCGGCAGGATGTGGCAGCGCGTTGCTGATCAGTTGATGAACTCAAAGCTATCCTGCTTCTCTGTCACAAATATATTACATGACCACCAAAAGCAAACTTGCTGAAACATCCGTCCTCTCTGATCTCCACCTGTGGCTTTATGTACCTCCAGAGTTGTGATTATTCTCGCAGTACGTTTACATGCACCGTTCAATCAAACCGCTGGACGGTTTTATATGTTTAACTCAGACTGAAGGGAAGCGTTAAAGACATTCTCCTGCTTCTAACTTCATAATTATATATGTAAATATAAACTAAATTATTGCACAGATGTTGTATTTAGGTAACCTGAGTTGTGCCTGTTTTTTTTTTTTTTTTTTTTTTTTAGCTCATGCTGTTATTTAATCTTATTGGAGCAAAGTGAGAGTCGGACAACAGGCCAAATGACCTGAAGCTGACACTGTCATAGCTTTTTGGTGAACATTTTGTGCTTATTTAGAGCAAATTTACTGTAAATTCTGCTGTATTAATACCAAAAAATGTTATTCTTTTATACCTGCTGTTGTTTTTTTTTTTACTAGATGGAAATGAGGAGTCTGAGCAGATCTCGTAGGCAGGAAGGAGTGTTTCATATTAAGTTATCTGGGTTTGTTAGCCTGGATTTAAAAAATTTTTATATATTAGTGGACCTGAACTTGTTTGCATGTGTTTTTAAAAGTGCAGTTTTGGTCAGAGTGACATGTAAACGTACTGTCAGAGAAGTCCTCATATGGTTCTGTGGTGTTGCTTATACTTCCCCCTCACCTCGTCTCTTGCAGTGGAGTCTGCAGCACTCTGGGAGGAGAGCGTAGACTCCTCCAGTCAAGGTTTGTAGGAGGCCTTTTGATGAATCTTTGTTGCATCTGCATGACGACAACCATTTTAGCGTGCATGAGAAGATTGCATGCATTCACCTGAGGTTTTAGTTCAGTATTTTAATTCGAGTGTTCTGTTTCCTGAAAGGTTTCTGTATCCTTATCTTAAACAAAAAAAAGGCTACAAAAATGCTTATTCTTTGTGTTGGAAAGCTCTAAATGCCAACCAGACCTTCTTCCTAACTCCTCTTCATTTGATAGTGACATCATTAAATCATCTAATAATTTTCATTTGTCCCCATTTTTGCTCGCAGTGTTGCAGATTTGGCTTCTTTCTTCCCAGACGATTGTTTGCTGTGACTCTTGCAGCAGCACCGCAGCTGCCGTGACCCCTTTCATGGAAATAAAAACGCTAACTCTGACTACTATAATCTCCTGTTGTCTCATTTAGATGTTTGATGTGTGACTGCAGTGATGTGACTTTCTTTCAGCTTAGCATGATGCTGAGTGAGTCCAACATGCAGACACAAAGAGCTGCATTACCATAAACTAACAGAACTTTTGCACCTGTAACTTTGTGGACACACCTGAGTAAATGGTTTGCATTCCTCTGTTTGATTGACAGATCCCAGTGAGAATGCCGTCCCTGCAGCTGTGGGGAAACCAGCCTCGGGAGCTCGCAGGATGGTCGCCATCTTTGATTATGATCCAAGAGAGAGCTCCCCCAACACAGATATAGAGGTCAGACTTACACATGAGGTTTTGTCTCACACAGCATGTTTAGTTACGGTTCTCTAAGCAGTAGCCTCTTTGTTCTGTCTCAGGCTGAGCTGACTTTCAGCGCAGGAGACATCATTCATGTGTTTGGTGACATGGACGAAGATGGTTTCTTCTACGTAAGTGTCTGAGGAACTGTGTTACGGTTGTGTTCTGCTTCCTGTAAGCCTTTGTAAAAACTATTAAATAAAACTTTATTTTGTAAAAGGGAGGAAAAAACAAGCTAAAATGCAGAAGCGGTATATAAAAAATATAACAAACTCATGATTCAGCAGCTTGAAGAACCACATCTGGCAGCAGTAACTTGAAGTAAATGTTTTCTGGATGATGTTTTTAAACTTTTACGTCATGGTGGGAATATTTTGTGTCAGTTTTGGTCGAATGTTGCATCAGTTCATTGAGGTTTGCAGACATTTTTTTATTTGCAGCTCTTATTAGGTCCCACCACAACATTTTAATCAGGTTGAGGTTTGTTTTTGGCTGTTGTGTGTAATTTTGCTGCTATGTTTCATATCATTGCTGCGTTGTTGTATGTTGGCCTAATCCTTAGCTGTCAGACAGATGGATCATTTGATATTTGAATACTCAGGTGTATAGAGGAGTTCATGGTTGACTCATAAACTGCAAAGTGTCTGTATCCTGTGGCTTAAAAAAAAAGTCAACATAAATATCCCTTCAACATCCGCTTGGCTTGGTTTTTACCAGATGTGTTGCTTTGAATTATGAGCAAACATCTGAAATTTATGATCAGCTGTCCAAAGAAAATGTCTGACACATTAGATATGTAGCTCGTTGAGTTTTTTCCAGTCAGAGTCCTTAAAATCGACCGCCCTGCAGGTTTTAGATGTTTCCATACCTGCACACGCCTGGATGAGATGGACTGGCTTCAACAGTCTTACAAAGAACCTGTTGGAGCTTCAGTTAAACTGAATCAGATTTATTAGAGTTGGAATAATATCTAAAACATGTAGGGCTGTGATTCCTGAGGAGTCTGGTCTGAAATTCCCAGAAACAAAGTGCTTCTCTAGGATCTGTTTTAACACACCTGGATGTTTCAGACTAGCAAGCTGCTTAAACATATTTTTATATATTAAACTTGTTGAATTCTTCATATCCATCAGATTGGCTGCTACTTTTTAAATGCTGCTTTTCAATTTTAACCATAGTGTTGTTTAAATGTGGTCGTATTTACATGATTATAAGACGTTATGAGAACCACATGACTTTCTTTTTGTGTCCTGATTCATAAAATCTTTGAACTGAAAGGTTTGTTTTTTTCATATGTGACAGTTAACACAAACTACAAATAAAATGAATCATTGGTACAAATGTATTAATGCAGATGAGAGAAACTGAGGATATTTAGGCAGAAAGTCACTTCTAGTAGCTTTGTAGTAATGTTGATGAGTGAAGAGCGTTGAGAATATTTCAAAGATATGCAACAGATATATAAATATTGTGATTGGAAGTCATATTTTTCACCAAATAAGATCCTTGTTGTGTCTTTTTAGGGAGACTTGAATGGACACAGAGGGTTAGTCCCCTCCAACTTCCTCCAGGCTTTTCCAGATAATCCTCCACCAGAACCAGTCTGTCCCCAGCCGGCACCAGAACCCAGGAAAGAATCACAGGTAACTTAGCCAGTTTGTTGACACAGCATGCACATCTCATATGGGCTTCTTTTTCCACTTTGTCATTTTATGTTTCTTTGGCTTTACTTTTCTCCTTTTATAAATGCATGTTTTTTGTGTTTAATCATGTCCTGTCACATCTCTTCTGTCTCCTGCATGGCCTTTTGCAGAAGCAAAAACGATCTGTTCACTTTGAGACTTGATCGTAAGTGTTTTTGGAGGATCAACACTGTTTATTAACAGAGTCCATCCTTATTTAGCTGCACTGTAGTTCGATAGATTTCCTGTTCATAGGACCCTGCACTAACCCATAGTTTAACGTAGCTGAACTGAAAGTTAAGTGGAAATTGCTGCTGTTACCTTTCCCAGTGCTGACAGTATGATAGTTATCAGTTATAAAATTCAAACCAACGCTAAAAACCTGCATGTTCCTCCTGTAGGATACTTGGACGTTTTCTACAAAGCCACAAGATTCTGGCTCCTCAACACAAGAAGTGGCTTTGCCCCCCCAGAAAGAACCTCCACACCCTGACAGGATGGAGCAAACAGACTTGCAACCCCAACCTGAACCAAGTACAAGCACTACAACAGACCCAGATCCAACCTGGAGCCCCCCTCCAGGTCCAGCTGCAACCTGCAGCCCCCCTCCAGGTCCAGCTGCAGCCTGCAGCCCCCCTCCAGCCCCCCTCCCTTCAGACATCCCAGCACATGCTGACTGCTCAATTCAAGCAAAGAAGAAAAAAGGCTTTTTCTCCAAAGGCAAGAAACTTTTCAAAAAACTGGGATCCAGCAAGAAGCAATGAGTCGGCTTGTTTTGACTCGTGTCAGATTGAAAGCACTTTTTCTATCAGTACTGTTCACTTCATTTGATAGTCGATGCGTTTCGCAGCTATCAGATGTAATAACTGATGCTTTATCCATCAGTAATTATACATTTGCCTTAGAGTACTGCTGCACCAGCTCTTACATAAAGAGTACTTTGAAGCATCAAAGCTCAGCTTACAGAATCACAAGCGCATATAAAAAACGCATGTCGAAGTGAGCCAACCTACAAGTATATAAATATATACAGTAGAAACTCTGAATAATTCCTAATAAACTCATCACGCTTAAAGCAGGTAATAATCTCCCAAAACATTAGATTTATTTACAATGCTAATGCAGTTAAACAGAAGTCTGGACGCTAATATTAGCTTTAATGCTCATGTAATTGTGCCACCGTACTTACTGAAAGCAAATAGAAGCAGCGGCTTATCGCTTCCTCCGTGTGGCTAATGAGAATGCACTACCCCTCCTCGGTGGATGTATTAGGAATATGTCCGCTTCCCTCGTGTGTTTCATGTCTTTAAGAGTATTTTTACAACACTTTGTACAGAATATCTTATTTATTTATAGCACCAGCCAGAAGCGTGTCCAAACTTTTGACTGGTGGTGTATATTCAGTAATCGCACTGCATGAGCTGATACAGGTTCAGGTTAGTTATTATGAGCAGCGAGGCCCTGATACGTGGAGTTTAAAGCTGTTTCATGTGTTGCTTTTATGTTCACAGTCCTGTTTGTTAAAGTGAGTTTGTGTGTGTGTGTGTGTGTGTGTGTTTGGGCAGGGTATGGCTGTATTTGTGAGGTCCAAAGACCAGAAGTTGGTGGTACTTTTTGGGTCTACCAGACAGGAATCAAAATGTTTAAATATCCGTTTGTGATTGATTTGTTTTAAAGTTCGGGTAAGAACTGCGTTTAAACTAGGATGTGGGACTTTGGCAGTGTGTTGGTCAGTGTGAGTGTTTGTCGAGGATTTCCTCTGAGACTGACAACAAAAGCCTTTCTCAGACATCAGCACATCGCCATGGCCTCAATGTTTTCTACGTGCTTGTGTGTGTGTGTGTGTGTGTGTGTGTGTGTGTGTGTGTGTGTGTGTGTGTGTGTGTGTGTGTGTGTGTGTG
>JBAMHX010000017.1:2924561-2941949 GCA_037177515.1 Pseudomugil tenellus
GATCGGAAGTTTGTGTGTGTATGTATGTGTGAGTGTACTATAATGTATTTTGATGACATGAACTAATCTGGAATTTGATGAACATTTAAAGAAAAAATTGGTCAACAATCAGCGTGTTAGTTTGGGACATTCAAGGGAATCATGATACAGTAAAAAAAAGATACATTAATTAAAAGCTTAGTCATTCCAAGCAAAGTTTGGCCATTGTTGACCACTTTGTGTCAAACCTGGTAGAGAATCATAAAAAGGTTTGATAAAATACAGAGCAGAATATGTGAAGAGTCCAGGGGTGCTGCAAGCGAAGCCCTCATAACGCTCAAGCATGTGTAGGAAAAACATTTTTACTCAACAAAAGGTCGCCTGAAACTTTATTACAAAAGGAAAAAGTTTTACATCAACACCACTGAGTTCTCGGAGTTTAGGCTGATCAGAAAGAGCTGACATTTTCAGTGCTGAGTTCACAGTTCAGCTGCTTCTGGGGGAAATAATTATGTCTTGTCCTTTGTTCCACAGAGGATGAGGAGCGTCCTCTCTGCTAGATGTCTGAGGCGTAGGATTTAAGACAAAGGTCAACATGACTCCATCCCAACAGTATCTGAATGCGTTGCCATAGTTCAACTTTATACTTTATAAATTCTATAGCTTGATGTAAAAACTCTTAAAACATTTACTTTGCAATTTAATTAACAGATTACAGATCATGTTCATGTTGATTATAGAAAACTTTCCAACATTCTGGAAAACTTTTATATTTAGTAAATGGCCAAAAATGAATATTTTTTTACATTCATGAACAGAAAAGTCATGTTTATTTACAGAGGTCATTGCATATGCTGGAGATGTGCAATGTCAGAAACAACTTTCTAATTATGTGTACATTATTAATTACTTAATATTTCTGTCGTGATTTTATTATCTATTTATACCATTAAATGCACGTTTATATAAATATGTCATTTTATCTCCGGTGTTAACTGTGTATTTTTATTGAGTGTACGTCATTATCTTGCTCTGCAGTGCATCCCCGGGTTAATTTTGCTGAATCTGAATCTAAATAAATGTATTTATATAACATTTACTGTCTACAAGCCTTTTGGGTTTCCAGAAAAGTGAGAATTTCTCTTGGTTTACAGAAACAGGGACACCTTCCTCAGTTTTTTTCGCTTCCTGTTATTTCACTTTAAATCCCTGTTAGGATCTCTTTGTGCGTAATTTATTCTCTGTTGTGGCCCTCTACGTCTGCAGAGGCCTTTCAAACATAAACCAGGGAGCAACTACAGTGAAGTGAGACGTCAAATCAGAAGGATCTGACAAGTTCTGCAGTTACTCGTTCGTTTGAATCAGATGTGTTGGAGCAGGGAAACATCTAAAATGTGCAGCGCTGTGGCCACTGATGACCAAATATTCCTACCACTAACTAGAGCCAGAAAGCTTAAAGTAACCTGGTTTCCACTCAGTTTGGTCCATGGCTCCCCCCATTGGCAGCGTGTGCTGCTGCAGGTGACTAACATGAATGCGTCATGCTGAGAAACTACAGGAGCACTTTAAGTTGACGTGTTCATTTGGTTTAATGTGCAGGAATGTTGCTATTAGTTTTATAATTGATCTATAATCGAGCGATGTTTATAAATGTGCGCTTGATCATGACTGTCTTTTTTAGGTTTGTGTAAAGAAAAAACGTGCAGATTCCCAAAATGCTGTTACAGAACTAAAATTCTCCAGATGTTCCCCTTAGTGAAAGCAGCCCTGCATGCTTTCACTAAAAAATACTCATGAAATAAAGAATAAAGTGTAAATCATGCTCATGTGCAACACTTTTTTTTTTTTTTTTTTATTTTCTATTTTGTCAAGAATGAGAGGGTACTGCAAATACCAAGTCAAATTCCTTGTATGTTTACGTACGTACTTGGCAATAAAGCTGATTCTGATTCTGACTTGTCAGAATGGGTGTAAAAAGACAAGTCGTGCTCGGCTGATCTTATTTTAACACATGACCAAGCTGAGCTGCAGTTCATGTGCAGTTTTTAAGAAAAGCTTTTATCACAATGATAACATTTATTTTTGAGGAAATGAGTGACTTTATGAATCCTTCGCAGCCTGACTTTGCTGAACCAGGCAGATAAGAGAGCTTTTTATATTATATCACATTTAACCTGAATCAGACCCTCAACAGTGTATAAATGAAGAAATTGCTAACAGTAAAATGGGGAATGGCGTTCTTCTCTCGTGCTTGTTCTATTCTCTTACTGCTGAATTTATACCAAAAAGATGCATTTAAACACCAGAACCGTTTCCACAGTAGGGCTGCTCAATTATAGAAAAACTTATAAAGCGATTATTTGCAGAAATTGAGATTTCGATTATTTAACGATTATTCATAAACTTTAATAACATGAATTTATTTCCCAGCTGTTACGTTCCCTCCACATTTAACTCCTGGATTAAAAGTCTTCTGGAAAGGCTAGAAATGCTCCGAGTTCAGCTTAGTTCACCCAAACAGCACGTTTACCGCATCGAGTGTTAGGTTCTTGAAATATTCCACAAAGTACCGACACTGTTTTAACAGTTAACAGCTGTCGATGTGATTCTGGTCCTGCTTGTGGCTCAATTCTGGGATCTGAGTTTGTCAAGTTTCCTTTAGTTCCAAACAGGCAACTCGCTTAAATTCCTACTGAAAACACGAATTGCGAAGGAGCAAATAATTTAACGATTTTATTATTATGATTGTTGAAAACCCAGATTGTAACTGATATTGAAATTCGATTAATTGCCCAGCCCTCTTCCACAGTGACTCATTTCTCATAAAATCAACTTTATTTTCCTCAATTATTCAAAGACATAAAGTTGTCTCATATTTTACAAACGGTAATAATATAAATCATAACAAACATTTAACATTTTGATAAGACAACACAAACACAGAGATCCAGTATGACAACTGTGATGAGTCCGATCAGATGGCGTGAACAGTCAACCACTGTTACGACTTCACCGCTGTGTCTCTGGATTTGTAGATCACTCCTCTGCTTTTCAACTCCCTAACCACACCTTTAGGAAACACAATGCAATAACCATCAGAATCACATTATTCTCAGACTGAGAGCCTTGCCATATTTGGGCGTACCTGCAGGTAGTCTGCCCGTCACCGACACCGCATATACACCTGGCTTAAAGGTGCCTGTGGAATAAAGAACAAATTAAACATATACATTTTAATTGATGGTGTCAAACAAATTTTCCAGAGGATTTTAGCATTGAAAAGACTCTTTAGAGGGTAAATGTGTAATCAGAGCCAACATATTAACAAGATGAAGCAGACAAACTGATAGTCTTCTTGTTTTGCTTGGGAATTTTCCAAACTGAGCAACATGACTTGGAACTATTTAGGTGGCTTCCATAAGTGCTGGGTGAGTTGTATAAATGCATCTACTTTATCACATGAAACACCAGACGATCCTCTATAAAGGAAAGAAATCCCACAATTCCTTGCAGCTCCAACATTTAAAGAAGAGCTTGATTACTTTAAGATTTAGTACCAGTGAGTCACATAAACAAACGTGAAAGATAGAGGTGAGTCCGGGCAGCGTGTTATAACTTGAGACACTTTTATTGCTTCTCCTTATACATTACCAGTCTTGAAATTAAGTTATATTCATGTTATACTGGTACACGTGGAACCATTTTGAACAGCGGTTAAGCTAATGGTTCTTGCCAAGTGGTTGTCTTTTTAAAATTACTCCAATAATCTTTTAATACAGGAAGAGGAGAAAACTTCAGGGAGTAAGTTTCTATCTAAGTGACTGCACCCTGGATTCCCCTGTACTGGAGCTGTATGGTATAAACAGTGAAGATCCTTACCTATTCTCTGCCATTTAGACACCCAGCTGTCTTCAGGACTCATCATGGCTATAACGCTGTGAGTATATATTTATTTGTTAGTTGTTTTAAATGAAATGCGCCCATATTTTGTGTTAAGTCGGTTCTTACCCATCAAACGAAGAGCTTGTGCAGTCATAAACCATTTCTCTGTTCCCCTTAAACTGAAGGTACGACTCACAGTTGTCACAGCCGTCGTATTCAAACTGATCAATAGTCTTTATAATACAAGAAAAGAGAGTAATCACAATCGAGTTATGTAAAATTTCAAGTAATAAATAACGGTAGAAAAAATACGGTACAGCAATCGGCTACGCGTTAGCCTAGAAGCTAGCTTGTTTTTTTTTTATTATTTTTTTCTTTCTTTTTTTTTTTTTTAAACCAAAATTGCCGATTACCTTTACTAACGAACAAAGAAGACAAGCTCGCAGGTGGCGCAGATCTTTTGGGACTGTTTCCAATGCCATTATGTTTAAACACAATTTAGCGCTTTGAGCTCACTAATCCCATCAATGATTTGTCGCAGTAGAATGACGTATGTACAAGCAAGAGCTGGCATAGGACCCGAATGAAGGCCTTTATTGTATGCCTGAATAAAAACAATGTATCATTCAGTGATGAATTGATCTATTGACCTATATATACTGTCACTGATTGATCGTTTCGTAAGTCATGGTGGCATACTTATTCCACTAAGTACAGAAATGTGTCAGTATTATCCCTGGCATTTTAAAAATATACATACATTAATACATGTATAGTAATCACTTCCATGAATATCGATGTTTAAGTAAAATATTTCAATAAATATGTAGAGCTTGGATGGAGAATAATGTAAGAGGTTAATGGATCACGACTGAAAACTCCATGACTGTAATTTTGATTTTGGTTAAACATTTTGTGATTTAAATGGCATCCCTGCTTATTAATTTGAACATCTGGCTCAATTAAAGAATTGTTATGAATAATTGACTAAGTTGTTTTCTGTATAACTGGATTTGATCTGACTATATGAAATTACCTGGTATATTTGTTAATTTTTTCTTTTGTCTTAAAATATAATAAAATGAATACATTGAATCAGTCACGGAGCAAACAAATTAGTGATTATTTTCAAGAGTTTACAAGGTTCTTTATGATTCTCCTTCTATTATTTTGCACTTCTCTATTCTACTTTGCAATTCAAAGAGTAGGGGCCAAAATAACCGTTGGGAAGGGCAGAAGTTGTAGAAGTCGTTGCAGTTGCAGAAATTGTTTTTGCAGTAATTACATGAAAAGGTTGTGCAATCAGTCATAGAGCTCTCAAAGTCATACAACTTGATTTATTCACATTTCAGAAAACCACACTCACTGCACGACAGCTTCCAAACTTAAATAAGTCTAAACATTCGTAGAAGTTTCTAGTTATGCTTTGTAGGTCACATTAATTAACTATCCTTGTATGTCATCAGAGAAAAACATAGGCCTCTCCCAAAAAATGTTATTTTTATAAAAGATTATTTCTTTTTCTTAAAAAAAACCCTCAAATTTCTAAAGGAACATCAGTCCAAATAATACATGTGGCAGAATATGTAATTATCCAAATTATCTCAACACTTTAAATTACAGTTTTATGAGTGTCACTGTTTTATGAGGGAAAAACAGAAATCACACACTTAAAGAGGCTTTTAAAGGGTTAAAATATGAATTACATGTCATATTGATCAGGATGGCAGTTTTTCTAAATGACTTGTGCAAAAGAAAAAAAGTCCAAACCAATTAACATCAACAAAAGTTTATATTAAACACAAACACTGAGTGTAGTTTGCCAGTTAATATTTTATATTACAGGTTGTACCAGTTATTGTAGCAGTCTCAAGGTGGCACAAAGCACAGGGGGGCATTGTACGTGGAGCATTCTAGTCTTGGTGTAGCGGTGCCGCCTTCTAATTAGTGCACAGTTCTCTGATGGGAGGCAGGAAGTGGTCTGGGTCCTGCTGGGATGATTTATAACCAGATCCCCGCCATTTCCAGGGTCAAGAGCCCTATGAAGGCTTGCAGTGCAAAGGAACCTCCGCTCTGAGTTTTGGCCAGTTCCTTGGGCAGAACGAATCCAATCACAGTAGAAATGTCTGTTAGGTATCAGAAAAAGGTCGTGTACCACTTCTTGGTTTTACTGAAGACCTTTATAGTATCCTATCAGGGCATCTGACAGCGCCAGTCCCCCTTTGTATCTAATAAGGGATGGGAAAAATATCTAAATGATTACTTTGCCAAAGCCATAAAGTATTTTTATAGTACTATGAATATTATAGTATTATATTATAAACTGACACACTTCAAAGAAATTATAATAGGTGTGACTTATGGCCATGAGCTGTGTGTTGTGACTAAAAGAACGAGATTGCGAACACAAGCAGCTGAAGTTTCCTCTTCAGGGTGGTTGGTCCCTCCCTCTTAGAGACAGCGCGGTCACCTGTAGAGTCACTTCACCTCCCCATCGAGAGGAGCCAGATGAGGTGGCTCAGGCATCTGATTGGGATGCTTCCTGGGGGCCTCCCTGTATGGGGTTTCTCCCTGTGGGAGGAGACCCCTGGGAAGATCCAGGAAATGGCATGGCATCTCCCCGATTCACTTCCTGACCTGACCCCTGATAAGCAGGAGAAAATGGATGGATGAGCAAACAGCAAGAAAGAATAAGAGATTAAAAACAAATAAAATAAAACTAAAGCACACTAAAGTAAACGTCTCACACTGGCGGAAAGCCAAACAATAAAAATGGGTTTTAAGATTACTTTCAAAAAATGGACAGCAAGGAGGATTGTCTAATGTGGAGGGGGGGCTCATTCCAGTTTTGGCAAATGAATAGCTTTGTCCCTTTTGACCTTCCGTTTGGCCCTCAGTACATCCAGCAGCAGATCAGCTGACCTGAGCCACCGAGCAGGAGCGTAGGGGTGGAGACGCTCGGGGAGGTTCGGAGGGGCCAGATCATGTATAGATTTAAAAACAAATAAAGAATCCTTATATAATTCTGTAGTGCAAAGCGAACAGAGGAAGGAACAGATGGGGGGGGGGTCATGTGCCCCCTCTTACGTGTACTCCAGATGGGAGGCGTGCTGCTGCATTTTGCACCAACTGGAGACTAGGGCTGTAAGAAAATATCGATATATCGCAATATTTTTTAAAGAGGCAATATATCGATATGCAAAAGTCTGTATTGATCTTTTTGTGAGCATATTTTTACTCATGAGGGAGATTTTAATTTCTTTATTTATCTTTTACACAAATGGTTTTTTTAAAGAAAATGAGCCAGAGACTGACTCACCCATAAATAAAGAGCATGACAGTGATCAGGCTGAGATTTAATGAAGGCGTGGATTACTGTCTCAAAGGGCTGTTGTGCAACAAAGGTTTGACCATATCCAGCTGTCTAGGAGCTGATGCTCCAAACTGGTTGGCGAAGAACTGAACTGGTCAGTCGGCTTTGTCCTGACAGCTGGTAGTCGACAATGACAGCTTGTACTGATTAATCAAATAAAATAACCATCATGTAGCCAGATCTATTTATTTTTCTTTTATATTTGTTCTTACAAGTGAGAGAAATGTGTGATGACAGAATTGAGAAAGTCTCGGATATAATCCAAGAGCAGCATGCTTTTCAGCAGTGGCTGTGGTGGAGTAAGGAGAGGAAGAAGGAAAACAGCAGTTTGCGAAACAATCACATAAAGCTAAGGAAAGTTTTCATCTCAACAAACCATGGCAACGATCTTTGACATCACACCCCAACTTTACCATACCAGCCCTCTGTTAGCTGTACATGACTGCAGCTGCAACATCCTCAGTTACTGCATTCACACCAAATCAGAACAGTGATCACTCACTGTGTGATTTCCAGCTAAGAGAGCATCCTGTGCAATGTCTTGTTGAAAGTTAGCTATTTACCCTATTTACTATATACCCAGATAAAACCTTTCTTTTATTCCCAAAACAACATGCAACTGAGCCGGTTAGAAACCAGGCAGTCTGGCTTGGCTGCATTATCCTTCCTTTACTGACCTGAGACCAACTCAGTGTTGTTTGACCAACAAGCAAGGATCTGATCCTAAACTATAAACCAAATGCATAAAGACATTTAAAAAGGTGATGCAGAAATTAAGAAAGCATAGAGAAATAAATAGAAGGGGAAAATTCAAGATTGGAGATACTGAGGAAGGAAATGTGACTCTGAATATATTGCTAAATAAAAATGTAAGACGGAAAGAATAGAAATGCATTATTTGGGGATAAATAAATACAGGGTTTGTTTTTATTTAACTAAAAATGACACAAAAAGTAAAAGAATTGGAGAATTTTTACAAACCTAAATATAAAACAATTGAAAACAAAAACAAACAAGTAGCATCTTATAGTTTATTTAAAAAACATATTGTATTTGGTCTTATTGTCATATTTATTTATTCACCTTATTGGAAAAAAAAAATATTTTTCATTTTGGCTGTTTCAGTCCTCCATAATCTTTAAATACAGGCTTTGACTCTGAAATGCTTATTTAAACCCAGTTTTATACCCAGAGCTGTGGCCAATTAATCCAATTATGTGTCGTTTTCTGCTTTCTGCAAATAACTGTAAAGTTTCTGTTTCAAAATCTGACATGTTGATGTTTTAAAAATCAGTTTGTTCTTACAAGTACTTCCTAAAGTTACTCGAGTAAGTACAGTAGGCAGTAAAGTTACTTTACTAATTTCATAAAAAAAAGTGAAGAGCTGTACTGTCTTTGTAGAAGAGCAAAACCGAGAATGGAGTTATTATGCTTTGTTGGAGATGAAATTACGCCAGAATAAGATAAAAAATTAGAATTGTGTCAGTTGTAATGTGTGGGAAACGTCCGGTCTCTAACGGTTCCGAAACTCCCAACGGTTCTAACCGCGGTCGGTGATCCAGGTATGTTTATCTTGTTACAGAGGAATAAGCAATTATATGTCTACTTCAATAATATCACAGAAAGGCTTTTTATTTTTTGTTTTAAAATAACTTCCTAAGTCTTAAAGCTAATCTCAAATGTGGCCAATGTAGCTTAGCTAGCTGCTGGTATGTCGCACGAATAATCTTCATAACTTAGTTCAATTTAAGTATTTAATTCATGTCAATATCCACAGTTAAATTTTTTTAAGAACCATTTTGGGTACGTCTAATTATATTTATTAACTTTCTTGAGCATTTTCCCCTCAAGGTGTGAAATCTTAGCTTAGAGAGCTAATATGTAGTCACGGCGTTATTAGCGCTAGATGCTGCTAACGTAGGTGAAGCTACACCTAAAAGAGGCGTTTATATTTATTTATTTATTTTTATTAACAGCCCGAGAGACAAAGCATGGACGGTTCGGAGAATCCCCTCCCAGACAACCTTAACCCCAACCATTTCCCAGCTAAACTATGGCTTTTGGTAAACAACCCGACCATTAAAGCCATCCACTGGGACAGGAGGGGCGAGGCCATCGTCATCGATCAGCAGCTGTTTGAGAAACAAATCCTTTCACCCAACACCATGAACTTCCATGAAAACTTATTCAAAACCACTCATTTCTCAAGTTTCGTCCGTCAGCTCAATCTGTACGGCTTTAGGAAAAGCGAGCTGACCATAAACGATGAAAGCACCGGAGACACCGGCGTGTTTCATTACTTCTACAACCCGAACTTTCAGCGAAACCACCCCGAACTTGTCGGGAGTCTCCGGAGACTCACTGTTGACAACAAAGCTAAGATGAAAGCTGGTCTGGAAGTCAGCAGTCGGCTTCAGAATCGCTACCAGCAACCGAGTGAAGACTTTAGCAACAGGGATCTAAAAAGAAGTATGAAAACTTTCTCTATTAAAATAATCATTTAGGTTAATCCAGGCCTATCTGACATGATCTTGTGCTGTATGTCACTGCAGGAAGCACATTTCTTCTCAGCCCAACACACCAGGAATCACCTCATGCATGTCATCCTAATAAAGTGCAGGTCGGGAAGGTACACTGTGGAACCCCGGTCCCACCTCATCACCTGATGAAGAGTCAAGGTGCAGCCTTCTCTCCTAACATCTTTCCTCCGGTGTCCTTAAGCCAATACTACACTGGAGCAGCCACAAGTACCAGCGCCATGCACGTTCAGCAGGGTTTGCCGATCCATTCAAGCACTGGAAATCCCAATTTCACCAGTTTTAATTTGCCTAGTATCCCCCATCAGCTTGGTCACTACCCCACAGGTAAGAATAAGTTGTGGGCTAGACTGGGACCTGTTTTCTACCTCGGAGTTTTTTTTAAGCAGAAGAAATTTAAATAAAGTAAATAATTAAAGTCTTATCATCATGAAAAATATTCAGGCATTTTTAAATGTTATTTTACTCCACTTGTCTTTATTTTTGGGTGCATTCACATCAAGCTTTTTCATTTGAATCCGAGTCCGTTAGCTGGGAAAGTTGCAAACGGACAGGTTCGGATTAAAGAAGCGTACTCTGTACAAATCCAGGTCTTGGTGCGTTTTTAGTGGACTACGAAACAAAATATATTATGGGTTCAGCGCACTCAGCGCTTGTAAACACAACCAAAACATACACATGTGGGATATTGGACCGCTCTGGACCGATGGAATAGCTCACATGGAAGAAGTTGGTCTCATCGGAATCCACCAAACCACTCGGATCTGATGCAGCCCCATGTTTTCTTGCGTACTATCCCCATAAAACATATGAAACGTGTGAAACATGTTTCCGATTAGTTTGGGGATAATTGGACAGAATCTAGCAGACTGTCCTAATGTGAATGCACCCATTGTCTTCTTTTTTCCTTAACCCGAACAGGACTTTCTGTCCCGTCTTCTACGGGGCATTCTCCCTGTTTCAGAACATCTATGTCATTACATCTGCCACAAAGTGCAAGCTGGACTCTCACTGTATGGTTACTACCACCTTTAAAACTCATGAAGCTGTAGCATCCATCCGCTTTATTGCAACGTCACAGATGTATCAACTAAAATCTGTTTCAGGCAGATGAACGAGCAGACTGCTTGTTAAAGCAGCATTTCTTTTTAACTGGAAAAGCAACGTTAAAAGCCTCGCGACACGATTCGTATTGAAGCTTCTGATTGGCTGCTCTGCTTCTGACAGATGTGTTTGCAGGGATCTGCTGTATCGGTTCATTGAATAACATTTCAGTGTAAAATGCAGCTGCGATGGACTGGAAACCTGTCCAGGTTCCAGCTTCCCCGCAACCCTGAATTAGACGAAGCGATATAGAAAATGGATGGATACATGCAAAGATGCAGGTGTAAGGAAATGCTTTATTGGATGATTTAAAATGTATTCTGATTTATTCTCTTCTTGAAGTTCGCCGTTGCTGCCATCCAGACCTTATGTCGCCACATTTAGTAGGTCTTCAAAAGATGTTGTTTTCTCCCCAAAGTTATTACCAGGTTGGTAAATATTTCTATAAGTGAGTCATCACTACACATGATTTGATCAAATGTATGTTAAACATTTATTTTGATCTGTTTTAGGGAGGATACCCTATGAGCCCACACATGTTTGACTACAACCAGGAGTTACAGCGCAAGGAAGAGCTGGAGGCAAAAAAACGAGACATTAACTTGGATGCAATTTTCCAGATCGCAGATGAGGTGATGCAGGCTTCCTCCAATACCTGCGTGGTTAAAGTTGAGACTCCTGAGAATAAGTTTCCTGTGGTGGGGATTACCTCCAGTAGTGGAGACACTAAAAACACCAAACCTGACAGAGCGTGGAGCGGTTGCCGTGTGGCCACACACTCACCGAAAGAGTCGTTGGTTTCACAGCCTGAGCAAACGTTCGAGGTAAGAATTACTCACATCCTGAAGTAATAAACAGCTTTTTTATGAAGGAGAGAAAGATGAAAACACAGCACATTAAAAAGAAAACGTTTTGTCATCTTCCTCTGTGTCATGGTAAGGTTTCCACTGATCAAGTAAACGATGAGGTCATAAGTGTTGTGATCAGTTAAAGCACCAGTGGGACCAGTCAGGATTAGAACCGCTGATGCACAGGGCCGACTGAACCTTTTGAGGACATTCAGAGTGAAAGTGGTGGAAGGAAAGCGCCGTTTGTGCTTTTTGTTGTTTTGTTTTCCACGTGGCTCCACCATCTGATGTAAACTCAGGAAATGATTTGTTCTAATGTAAATCTTAAATTTTACTCTTCTTTTTGCTAACGGTTAGATTTTGTCATTAAAAATTGTATAGTTTTGTTTCTCCTTGTCCACAATGATTCTGGATATTTAATGATTTGCATGTTTTTTCCTCTTGCACACTGGAATACTTGTACCTCTGTACTTTTTAATGCATTTTTAAAGGCTAAGAACGTCTTTTAAACAGTAATACCTCGAATGTCTAATATTTTAACTCAAGATTCTCCATTTTATTGCTTTTAAAAATGTAAAAGAAAACAATGCTGTGCTTTGTAACAAGTTGAAAAAAGCTTGTGCAAAGTACAATTCTGCATATATTAATTTAAAGTTGTGTATGTAAAAATAGTAACCATAATGTTGTCTTGATTTGTTTCTATTGAGGTGGTGTGCAGGTGATGGTGGTCTTTCACCCATCTTTTTATTTTTCACTGCATCTCCTCGTAGGATAAATCTTCTTAAAACCTTGTAATTGTCATATTAATTTGATTAAAATGAAATATAATTTGCAGCTGGTGGTTGTATTTATGTGTAAGTCCCGCGTGCTGTGTGGCCACTAGAGGGAGCCATTCGCCTGCTTCTCATTTGCTGGGCTGCTGCTCCACCCTCGTCTTCTCAACGCTGCTTTCACGTGCAACACGGAAATTACATAAACACAAACCTGTTAACTAAAAAACACCTCTTACGCTCCAAAGGCAACAAATATAAATAAAGTATTCTATATTGTTTTTAATTTAGATGCAACTTCCATGTTTTCACTGTAGCAAAGCAGTGTCCACGTGCAGTATGTGTATCATATGATATTTACATGTTTTAATTTAACTTAAAACATTTATTTTTGTATTGCTATGTATATATTTGTGTCCAAAAATAAATATGGGAAAGTACATACGATTCAATTTTCTTGTGACGTTTTGATTGTATTGATAACAGCCTAATATCCGATTGCACCTGAAGGCAGCAGGACTGGAGCAGGTAGAGTGACAATGCGATCCCACGGGAGCGACAGAGAGTCCGGGAGTTAAACTTTTGGGACGGTGTCATAACTGAACTCTGTCTCTCCACACTATCATCTTTAAATGAAGACTCCGGGAGCTTTGGACCGCCATTATTTCACCCGCTTTTGCAGCGTTTCTTCCCTGTACTCGTTTATAATTTTGATAATTCACTTTCTCTCGGCGATCTCCAGAGGATCGTCTGTAATTTCCCCCACTGTGCAGCAGAGGCTCTGAAACCGGGGAGGGGAAAAAAGCAGTTTGCTGGAGCTCGGAATAAGTTTAAGATGAGGACCGACTGGAGAAACTGAGTTACCAGTTTACAGAAGCCGCTTGTGTCTGGGACCTGCTTTAATTACAGAGTAATACAAGAAGTGAAGCAATGGTCCGTTTGCGTCGGTTAATACTAACATAGAATTTAACAGCGTCTTCTAGGAGGATTTTTTATTTGTTCTTACGTTGTTAAAAGCTAAAAGAGAAGTTTTCCCCAACTTTTGTGCATCCCATTGACCCCAGCATGCCTCCTATCTGCCCGGCGGCAACCTGTAGCCCAGCCATTGAAGTTCAAGTCGTTCCGCATCGTTTTGGGTGGATTTCTCCAGAAAACGCGGCGTCCACGAGACGGACTCGGTTCTAACTCTTCACCAGATCCAGTCGGGTGTGAAAAACGTGCTTGAAAGACGCAGTGAGTGTCACTGTCATATCAAACATTACGGATACACCAAGCAGGACCCGGAGGGATACAGCAGCAAATGCGGACAGTCTGATGCAGAGCAGCCTGCTGGAAACCACTGCTCCCTTCACGGGTCTTCACGGTGCATTGATGCGGACACAGCTCTGCCTCCCACTCTAATGCTCACTAGAGGAAGATGTCCGCTTGCTGGCTCCATATGCTTCCCTACAACCTGCAGTTTGATTATTAACTCTGGTGCTGAATGGAAGTTTTAGGACGCTCACGTTGGAGTTATGATGGAAATCATCCAACTTTAAAAGTTTGGATTATATCTGTTCAACTGTAGACATCGAGGCAAGTAGATAAAAATAAAAAAAAGCGAGACCTGCGCAAAGAAGTTTGCAGAATAATTTTAACGCTTTGTTTATCCGCGGTGCTTGCCTGCTTTGAAGTCCAACCATGTGCGGCAGAGCACCGCCGCTACAGCCGAGGCCATGACCGTCCCTCCGCGGAGCCTGTCCGGGCTCTGGGTGCTCATGGCGGCCCTGCAGCTGGTGCTGGGACAGCAGATCCTGGAGCACGAGCGGCCGGCCCTCCGAGCGGTCATCAAGGTGACTCTGGTAAAGCACGAGCCGACGGAGAAGCCAATCGTGGTGGAAGGAGAGTTCGTGGGAGGAAGTGCCGGCAAGGCGGAGGGAAAACTAATGCAGGTAAGCTGCTATTAAAACCTCCACACAGCAACACCTGAACTGGGACCTAATGTCAGATCAGAGTTTATACTGGGAATGACACCTTTAGGCAAAATCCTGCAAATGATGCGTTTAGGGACTTTTTAAAACAATTGTTTAATGATAGAATGTGAAAAAAAATAGTTTTAACGTCCCAAAAATACCTAAAACTCCTTCACTGTGGAATCATTGTTGCATCAGATCTGTATCCACCTCTGGTAATTATATCAGCACATGTACTGGTTTTGAGCCATCTAACTGGTGTGAATGAGCTGATCAACAAGTCACACTTTCCAGAGTGAATGATGACAGAATGTCTTAGTTTGTTTAATAATAGTGATGACAAATGTGTGTTAATAAGCTTGGTTTGTTTTCATTATAATTTGAGTTACCTGTGGAAAAACATGCTGACTGAGGTTTGCCAACATATGTAGGTGCACCTTGTTCAACATGACTACTTTGTTTTGCCGTAACTATTTTTGGAATCCTGTGCAGTTATTATCAAGGTGTGGTCCAAGACCTTTTAACCAGCAGTTGATCGTGTTGAGACCCATGTAGGCTCAATATTTTTCCCTCTATTTGAATAAAAAAAACCTGGCATTAGCCCTGCAAATGTGAAATATGCTGCCTATTCAATGTGCATATTTAGGATTCATGAGTGGATTAAGGTTCCCGGGACATAAAGCTCAGCTGTGTCAAGTTATTTACTGTCTCCAAAGGAACGGGACGACAGATATGAGGCACTGTAAGATCTTGTCTCTCTTCACTCACCAGGTGTTGGGAGAGTGTGTGAATGGTGCGCCCAGATGCCTCATAATTGATAAGCTTTACGTGGCTCGGTCATGGAGAAAGCCCGGCATTATCCTTCTGCTTTAAGCTGATCTGACTTCACGGTGTCTGTGCGAGATGTTGACGTGTTAGGGATGCATATCTCTGCATGCTGCTGAGATCAAAGCCACTTCTAGTTTCTCTGGGATTTAGAAAGTTAAGTTTCTTTTTTCCTCTCATGCAAAAAAGCTTGCGTTCTTTTCAGAGAGAGTGACGATAAATAGAAATTTTACCAACATTTCTGAAGGGAGTTGCCACATTTAAGCTAAAAATTCTCATCCCAACTGATTAATTCCTCTTTTCTTCCCTGTTAAACCCTCAATACACCTCCCTACATTTTATTGTTATGTTTTTCTTGTTTGCATAAGTTTTATCCAAGACAAGGACAAGGTTATATAGTATTTGTGGCTTCTATTCCAAGGCTGTTCCCACAGTCCATAGAGGTGGTGTCATGCTGCAGGATGCTCTATGCTCTTTGTTGCACTGCAGGCCTGTTTCAACAGGTCTTTTTTTGTCTCTGCAGGCAGCTTTATGATCCCGCTTTATACTCTTGTCTTCCACTGGATGAAGAGGATGATGGTCAGGAAGTTTTATGGATAGATTTTTCTTCTTTCTTCTCTGTTTTAGCACATAAACTTTAAAAGAAACTGGTCAGTGCAGGTCTGATAAATGTTCATTGCTGTAGAAATTCTTAGCTGGTGCGTTTGAGAAGTTTTAGCAGGTCTGAACTACATGATTACCAAGAAAAAATGTTTTAATTATCCCTTAGTCATAGTACGTTTTCACTTGTAAAATGATGCAATGGCTTCTTTAAATTGTCACATCCTGTGCCGCTCATGCTGGCGGGACAGATTCAGACTACTCGGGATAAAAGGAGTTCACAGTTTTCTTCAGAGTATCCAAGTCATGAGACTTTACTTGGTACGTATCTTCCTCTGATCTATTAAACTGCGATTTCCCTGGAAGTATGCCCTGTCCTCTGAATGAACACGCTCATCGGAACACTAGCTGGGGTCTGGCCAGCAGTATTTGGACAAATACAAGTGCTGAGGAATTTTGACTCTCTGTCTCTTCCAAAATGAAGCTTAGTGATCAGCGGAGAATTCTGAAGGCTTCACAGATAACGGCAAACTTTGAGAAAAAGAGAGTTTATAAATCCTCTTAACCTCCATGGAGCCAATTATAGAAGATCATTAAAGCTCCACCAATTTCCACTTAAAGCTATCTTGACTTTCTTTTCTTCCTTCGCAGCGTTGCGTTTTCTGGGTCTTTGTTCTTTCAGATGTTGCACTGACCCGCTAGAGCTCCCTCAGATACATCAGCTATAATTAAGGCAGGCCGGCCCGTCGACCCAACACCAGTTAACCACTTCACATTCTTGCGTCTCCCCTCTCTGTGTCCCAAAAGGTCCTGAAAGCTTTCTCTCTCTCTCTCTGTCTCTCTACCACCCATCCAAGGCTGCTATCTGAGCACCCCCCCCTTTCCCTCAGCGCTAGCCGTTTGGGAACGAGGGATGGCAGGGCGGAGGGGGCGCTGAGGGAAAACATCAAAGTGTGTCCAGTTCCGAACGTGAGCTGGGATGATTAAAAGCTGAGAGTGTTTACACTGCACTTCCCACATGGGCCCTCTCCTCCCCCTCCCTGTAGATTTCCTGTCCATACTTCCTATCTCGCTGGATGAGATAACAGCAGGTCCAGAGCTCCTCGGAGCTCCTCGCTGCTCCGCATGTGCAGCGGCTGCAGCCGCACATAGTTTAGATACAGATGGCGGCATCGCCTGCAGATCAGAATGATACGAGTTGTTGAAAGATTTGCATTAGAACTTGTTTACTTTTCATTTGGGATTAAAAAAACTTCACACTTTTACTTTGATTTGCTCCAATTGTTTGTGTTTGGATGAAACTTGAGGCGGTGAACCTTTAATTTCCCAGATTCATGTGTCTTGTTGTCCTACAGCGGCCTGCTCGTGGACTCACGTCCCCTAAATCCGTCCCATCTGCCCCTTCATGACACCAGAAGTTACATAAAGTCTGAATAAAATGGAGTTTGGGGGGGGGGGGGGGGGGGGGGGGGGGGGGGGGGGGGGGGGGGGGGGGGGGGGGGGGGGGGGGGGGGGGGG
>JBAMHX010000017.1:2951057-2982845 GCA_037177515.1 Pseudomugil tenellus
AAGCTATTTGGGCTCTGTCTGTTTGTGACTCCAGCTGCCAGGCCTCATTCCCTCCAAGCCTGCTATTTAAACCCTGAGATTGCAGTGTGGGAGTGGAGTGGAGCATGGTGTCGCTCTTTGTTCTGGGCCCTAGGTTAAGGTTAGCACAGCATTACACCACAGCAGCTCTGAAAGCTGGCTCTAAGACTAAAGCAGAGCCACGTGTGGTTTGGTGTTTGGTCTGCTCACTCTGAGATTAGCTGCAGGTTGGCAGGGGATCGGGTAATGACATGTCTACCGCTTTTCGAGTCCTTGGACAGTCTGAAGTGGCAGGTCTACTGGAAAGCGAGATGCACACACCTACGCAGAGACGTGTGGCCATTTTCTAGTAGAACGAGCCTGACCGTGACGAATTGCAAGGAGACAGGCTGACATTGCGGTAACAAAAAAACAACATAACATTTTTAATCTCTGCCGAATGAGATGTGACATGGCCAACCACTAATTGTCTCGCGCAATGCTGCAGTCTCGTCGCTGAGTTAAAAACCATATTTCCCAGAGTGCTAAGTCTATGTGAATAATGCAATAGTGAGGAAACAAAGCCGTAGGACATGAGAGGATGTGTTCAGCGACCACTGTCATGTCGGTACAAGTAACCACTTGTAATGTAATTGTATAGGTGCCTTCATATGAAGTACATACTGCAAATAAAAGTTCTACTGATCTCATTCTGATTTCAGAAATGCAACAACTTTGTTTGTTTTTTCAAAGTTGGTGCTTCTCTTCAATTCATGAAGAAAGTTCCGTTGGGTAGCCATCACTGCACCGTGTCCTTTATGAGTCAACAGCATGTTTGCAAAGCTGCAGTCCAAATCTAAGAACCAGGAGCAGAGCCAAGTGTTCCAGTGCAATGCCAGACCTATCAGAGAGAGAGAGAGTGGTAGGGTTGGGCTGTTCCGGGGGGACAGGGGTGAGGAGTGCAGAGGGGGAGGCAGCAGTGTGTCTACTGCAGTTCTCTGACCTACCTCCATGCTGCCGACTTCCACTGTTTGCCCACTCAGTTAACTATTACCAAAACACTGTGTACCTTGGCTGCAGCCCAACGCTCTTACACATACTGTGCGCCATTATCAAAGAAGACCTGCATTACAAGCCTTGGAATTGGTCCAAAAAGGGCCACAGTTTGTGCTTCAAGAGCTATCTGAGCTCTCCCCTCCTATTTAGTCTCCCCATCCCTTTAGTCTGTCTGTCTTTCACTCTTTTTCCCCTTAACTAACCTCGCCCTCCCGCGCTCCCTCTTTCTCCTTCGTCCCCTTGCTTTAACACGCGTAGTTAAACTGTTCGTAGCAGTGTTCCTCACACACACACACACACTTTTTATAATCCCGCAGTTGTTTACATTTATTTTCCTTGGTGTGGTTACAAAGTACAAAGACACTAGAAGAGTAAAAGTGCTAGTGTGGCTTCACCTCGACATGTAAAACCACTGTTATGCTGTTGTTTGAAAGCAACATTGAACTTTTCAAATAAGGCTTCATTGTCTTATTAATTTGGAAATGGTTTTGGTTTTGTCATGAGGGGAAGCTTAACATTTAACACTCAACAATAAATAAATTAGCTACGTATAAAGATTTTTTCCCCAAAATGACACAAACAATTTTATAAAACATATTTATTTTGTTATTTATGTCAATTAACTGATTAGGTTTAGGAATCAAAGCTTAATCATTTTATAGGAACTAATGAGGGAATACTCGGCACAGAGTATCCACAGAAAATGGTCTTCTATTCTTATTTGTTCTTGAAAAAACTTATTTGCAAGTCCTGGAAAGTAACTGTTTAAACTCTGTAGGCTGCAGTTTTTCAAATGGAGGATGTCTGCATATCAGGATCTGTGTATTTTATGTTGGATGTGCCAAACAGAGCATCTGAGTGTTAAGAATAAAGATATTTATTTGTTTTTTTTAGCATTAGGGTTGTTTTTTTACATTATTATAGGTAAAAAAACAAACAAACATAGAAAATCAAACAAAAATGACCATGTAGTAGCCCAACCGTGACCAAAGACAGATTACATATTGCATTATCACTTGGTACAAAATTGAATGACACAGTTTATTCTCACAGGTTGACTACTGTTTTCATGCATCTTTTCATTTATTTTATAGCATTTACATTTTTCCATCCATCCATCCATATTCTTAAACACCTTACATTCTTAGAGACATGATTCTGCAGACATGATTCAGACATGTCAACAACTTGACTTTAACAAAATATGAGTTAACCTTTAAAAAAAAGGTCAGATTAGTCAAATTTTCTTGACTACATTTGATGGATCGTATCACATTGTGTTGCATCAGTGTGTAAAGTTCTGCAGGTTTAAGATCTTTTCTCCATCACACCTCACCCAAATTAATCATCTCCAACAGCTTGTGTTCAAATTCTGCACAAGCATGTTCATCCATTAATCTGATTCGGGTGTATTGCAGCAGGAGAAATCCAGAATCTGCAAAGTTGAGGTCATTAAATACCAACTTTGCTCACTTTAAGCTTATGAAATGAGCAGCTTCCAAATTTATGAGAAACATTAAATTGAAATTAAAACATTAAAAAGTACATCTGTTCCCACCTATAAAATGTTTTTTCAGGGAAAACTTTGCATATTTTAGCAAGACAATGCTAAACTTCAAACTGCATTCATCACAACAGCATGCAGGAGAAGAGTCTGCTATACTGGCATGCCTATAATCCAGACTGTTCACCAACAGAAAACATTTAGTGCAACATGAAACAAAATATCTAACAACAAAGGCCCAGGGCAGTTACTCCATCAGACAAGAATGGGACAACATTCCTCCCCAAAAAGCTGCAGCAACTGGTCTCCTTGCTTTCCAGATGTGTGCAGACAGTTGTTAGATGAAGAGAAGCAACACAGCGGTGAACGTCACACTGTTCCAACTTTATGGGATGCTTGGCTGCCATCAAATTAAAAATGAATAAAAAATGGAATTTATATCTACATAGGATCCGTTTTTAATAATAATTGAGGTTATATTTGTACTAAATATCCCTTGTAATCATAAGCCAACTGAAAAATAAAAATATAAATCAGATTCCTGTCATTCTTGCTGGTAATTGTTTTATGGTTCAGGTTTTCTCATTTTACACCACAAAGATCACAAAAGAACAGTAACATCTACTTAAATCAAAGCAAAAACAAACTAATTTAGTTTGTTCTTTTGACACAGTGTCCAAACAGATCTAAAATACGACCATCCAAAGCTCATCCATAGATGACAAATTTAGTTCCTGCGATCCATCCCAGCTGCTCTGGCCAGTCATTGGGAAAAGAAGATAAGAAAATCGCTGCAGACAGTAAGGAAGCAGCACTTACTCTCAAATCAGATTTTCTATCAATTACTTATTGACTTAAAAGTCTAAAATATTATATAAGCAGTTGGCGTACTTTGATATTCGCTAATCTAAACGCATTATCAAAGCTGTTAATTTCCTTTGGCAAGGTAGTGGGATACATAGATCACAAGAAAACAATTTCATGTGGCTATAATTACATAATTGTGTCATTAGTGCAGCTTGTGAGGACCAGAAAATCCTAATTAGTTATTTTAAGATGAGGAGATACGCTCGGAACTGGACGGGAATTACGAGAAAAAACCAGGGCGCGTTTTAATGTCTGTAACTATAATAATTATACGATGAGAAGAAAGAGCGCTGATGATCTTCTTTTGTGGCCTTTCATGGTGAGTCGGACAAACGAGGACAACAAATCAGACTCTTGTCTTTATGCATGTCTCAAATAAATGTCCTGCCACAAAGCATAATATTTCCAGTCCTTTAAAGTACAAGTTTGTGTCTTTGATTTTTGTGCCTTCGTGTCACGAGGGATCCATTACAACCAAGTTGCAGTGCTATGTGCTGCTGGGCACATGTGAGCCAGATGTCATCCACAATTTAATGCATTTGTTATGCCCCCTGTTGGCTGATGCTGATATGTGGCTGCCATATTATTCTTCTAAACTTAGCCTTCACTGAGACAGTTTGTCTGTGACAGTACTGCACATTGATTTTACTCTTCACATCACGTTTTTTTATCATTTACTGTACAGATAATAGAAGCTGATGGCAGCCAAATGAATGTTGTGTGTCTTTCATAATGTATTATGTGGTTTATTTGATCAGTCGGCAGCTGTGCTGTGCAACAACAACAAACACAAAGTGTGTATTAATCTCTGAATCTTCATGATTGATATGTCATGAGATGCCTCTTTTAGTGGCACGTATTTACTGTATCTGATGGTGTGATGTGACCACACTGTGCACTGATCTCTTGGTACATTGTAGCTGGTTGCATTGAGGAAAGAATCCTCCTTCACACACACACACACACACACACACTGTCCACATGCACATACACTTATCTCACTTCCTCTTCTCAGCAGGAAGCCCTGGCCTTTTTCACCCTGACAAAGCAGCAGAGACAGTAGCTTCACATCTGAGCCTTATTGCTGAAGCCTTTAATGAACATTGAATGCAACAGATTATACAACAATTTTGACCTATCAAATGATAAAAATACCAACAAAAAATTTGGATGTTTCTTTACAATTCTTCTTAGGCTTTAAAGAGTTAATTCAGCTGCTTTTAGTCACAGTAGTGTGTTGTGTTTTAACATGCTAAATAATGTTGTTTTCAACATGTAAGAAAAATAACATTTAATTCGATTTACGATTATGTATGAGTGAGAGCAGCTCCCAGACGCTAACATGCCAACGTTAAAACTGTTAAAAACCCATTTGTAATTAAAGCGGGGCCCTTTTCAGTCTTCTGCATCCTTTTTGTACGTTATTTGTTTGTAGTCACGATGCTTACCCGGACCAATGACAGTAATACCACCAGAAACTGCAGGGGCAGTGCTGAGCAGTATGGCTGATGTGCAACCTGTGAAATGATGATGACAATTTACAATATTTAGGAGAAAAAAACGACACAGAAGAACCCCGACTTCGGATATGAAATCTGAAGTCTGCGCTTCCTCCTGGTGAATATGTTGGCTAACAATCCTCCCAACATAAAGAATACATAAAAACATTTGCACATGTAAATGGAGCATAAACGGGCCTCCAGTGTAAGCTGGTATGCTAATGTTCACCTTTCCAGTTGTGCCTGTTTGGATGATAACATGATAATTAGCCCAGCATGCAAAGCTCAGCTGAGGGATGTTATTAGTTGTTGTGATGTTTCTGGAGCAAAGTGGAGGATCACCGAACGTGATGATCTTTGATTAATGCAAGCGGGGTCATAATAGGATCTTCCAGCAGGCTTGAAGTGAATATGCAGTGGAGCTTAACAGCTGAGAACATCACAATTCAGTAAGAACAATGATGCACAGGTAGCAATTTGTATGAATTACCGCTCCTGAGTGTGATTTTCTGTAGTTAGGAAATAATTAAGTGCATATTTTTGTGGACTTATTGCTCCACGGAGCCTTGCATGGTGGTACACTCATACAGATATGTATCTACGTACATTTCTGCTGTGGCTCCAGCCTTCATGGCGAGCAGGGAGGAGAGAGGACAGTACCCTTCAGAGAGTTTCTCCTCCACACCTACGATAGCTTTGTATTCCCGCATAATGATTTCCTTTTGGGTCACCTCTCAGGCCTTTCAGGGCAGTGAAAGTGGATCTGTGGAGGGCTTCTCCATTACATAGCCCATCAGATAGGGAGTGCCAGATAAGTCCCCCCCGTATAATAAATGCCTCATATTTGATCTTCACAGGTGGGAGCGATCTCACAGGACTGTAGCCAAGGTGCCTCTCCTGGGACAGCTTGCACAAACACCTGTTCTTCAGAAAGAGGGGGAGGGGCGGGGGCACGTACGTCTGCATGCCGTTTCACATACACTGCGTCATGCAGCCATAATTCCAAAGCACATGCAACACCCTCCCTGGGGCTGTTTCCTGTGACTCTACACTTCTGCTGCGTGGGAAGGTGAAAGGTCAACACCCCCGTGCTTAGTCAGCCTGAGTGACCTTCCAGGAAGCTTTATAGTCCCAATTGCAAACGAGTTAACCCTAACCTAGAGCTCGCTTTCAAGCCTTGTAGGTTCAAAGTTCAGACCTGGGACCTTGGAAATCATTGACGCAGTGAAACAAAACCATTTTCATAGAAGGACCGGAAACACGGCACAAAACCAAAAGGAAATGGAATAAGGATCGCGCTTCCATCATAAATACAGAGGAAAGTAAATGGTGGTGGCAGATCGTCAGGCTGACTTGTTAGCACGGATAGGGTTGCACTCCTGTGGTCTTGGAAACGTGGGAGTCCACCCGAGCTGTGAGTTATGTTTCCCATAGCTGCATGGCCATGCAGTACTTGCTCCCAGTCAGAGCGTGTCACTCATTTTCTCATTGTGACGTTTTCCGGGGAGATCATTGGCCACCCGGGGGGGGGAGCTTTCCACTGGCTGACCCACTGAGGCCTCCTCTCTCAGTACCACCTATCTCTCTTCAGCTCCTCTGGTATGGTGGAAATGCAGTGACCTGTTTTCGTGCTGGGCTTATTGCCCTGCTCATGCTTTAGCTATTTCACTTTATGTGTAGTAGAAGTTCATCTTTAATGGACTTAATTGCAGTGAAAGTGCTGGGAAAGACAGACTGCTAAAGCTGTAGCTTTCCCTCATTCCCAAATCCCCTGCTGCCATCGATTTTATTTCTTACATTTCTTTTACTCGAGATATGGCTTGACAACTTTGCATCCTGTTTTGTTTTACTGTAATTTAGATGGCTTATCTCATATAAACAGCAGATGCATTCTTAATGTCCGTCAGCTATTTGGAAGCAGTTTTGTTTTTTCGCCAGCACTGAAAGTCACTTTGTAAAAACATCCCTTAGACTGAGTTTTAGGAGTAATTGTAGGTTTTTCTGTTAATATCATACAGCAAAGATAGAAAGGATTTTATGATGTGATCATTGCACATACAGACTGGAGGCTAAAGCTACCTGAAAGGGCGACCCCAAACCTGCGTTGTTGTTGCCAGTGTTTGTATCCAGTAGCAATGGCACAAGGCACGTCCCCTTTTTATCTGCCCATGTTTCCTCCACTATACAGTTTCAGTCATTGTAACCTGCACGCTTGGCTTTGTCATCGCCTCCCTGCTTCTTTAGTGCCTTTTATATTTTTAGATCTCTTATCTGATATTGTCATGGCAATGCAGAATAAACAAACCGTTTGGATAACTGGAGGCGTTTAGGTTGAAACCCTGTTCCGCGTCCTTTGATCAGAGAAGTCTTTTATTCCAGCGAGAAGCTTAAGAAGCCAGAAGTGGGGCTGGAGACGCAGCCAAGCAGTCAGTGGAAACAGAGGTGTGCATGGATGGAAAAAGAAAGGTGGTGCTTCTCAGCGAGCTCTGTGAGGTGCAGTTAAACTGCGCGCAGATTTTTATTAAAGTCTCACAACATGAGGCTGATGTCTCAAAAGATGGAGTGTGGAAAGAAACAGCATCAGGTACAATATTGAGCACTCATTAGGCCCCTTTCCTTTGGATGTTTGTTCAGATAAAATGTTCTCTTAATGGATTAAATTATTTTAAAGAGCAGTATAAAAGCAGGTGAACTAAAAGGAAAAAAACAGGAAACAAGGAACTCCGCAAAATAATACGGGAAACCAACACAAACAGTCACATCATGACAGATTCCATTACAAAGATTTTATTTATTTGTTTATTTATTGGGTAACCCCATTAACTCCCACCATTGTCGTTGCTAATCTTTCTGGGATTCCAGTAAAAACAACAAATTATATACAAACATTTATACAAACAAAATAATACTACAAACAATAAATAACAATTATCTTCTCCATTTTAGCACATCATCAATTTAAAAGCTTTTTTAAAATACATGTAGATTAAGTCAATCACTAAACTCCATTTATTCCAGAGTTGCAAAGATCTGAATAAAAACGACTTTTGTATGAAATTAGTTCTGGAGCGATTAATGAACAAATCGGCACTACAAGCTCACCATGTAAAATGTGTGTGTCAGATATACATAGCTACTATTTTCAAACTCTGAAATTGCTTCACCAGTCTCAATTATGTTCTTTAAAAATACTTATAGGTTATACTGTAATTTATTTTGAAGCATCGGCTTCAAAGATGAGGCGTGACTTCTCTCAGTAGATAAAATGAATGAATGAGGGAAATGATTGAATGTGTGAATAAATGCGTTGTTTTGGCGCTGCTCAGGTCAAGCTTGACTGAACAGAAACCTTTCGGTGATTCCCTGATAAGGACTTTTTTTTCTGCTGTAAGTTCCTAAAACTGGTTCTGAACTGGAACAAAACGCTTTTTACTTATTCAGCCTGATTTGCATGCAAACAACTTCAAAGTAGCGTGAGACTAAATTTACTAAATGGACTAAAAGCAATGTAACTCAAACGTGTGATTTTTATCATGTGCTTTTGCTGTCAAAAGCACATGATATGTCAAATTGGTATAAAACTGTTTTACATATTTTAAAATGCTCTATGTCGACTGTATTTTGGCCAGTAAGCTGTCGCATAGGAGATATTTGATCTCAATGAGATTAATCCTGGTTAAATAAAGGTTAGAATCAAAACAAAAGCATTTTAGTGTAGCTGATTTGCTTATTTCATTTCATAAACGGGGTATAATTTCAATGTGATTGCTGCATCTTGTGGTTTTCAGTACTGATCAGGTGTTTTTTATATAACCTGTAACTTGGTTCATTAGTTCTGGAAATAATCCAAAGATGCAGATGGTGGATGAAAATTTTCCATGTTTGTGCACAAATACGAGCTTTATTAATCCCTAAAAAAGATTAAATAAACTGTGTGAGTAAATTAGAGAAAATTGGTCTAAGTAAATATATTTAGTGTAATTTAGTATCAGCATATATATCTGCAACTGTTGGTTAGTCCTTAGTAAAGAACAGGAACACAAACTTCTTGACCCAAGTCTTTCCACACCATTTCGATAGAATAAAGATCAGACTTTGACTCGGCCTTTGACAAACATACACACTTAATTCTTGTTTGACCATCCGGTGGAAGAACTTGACCTCAGTATTATCATCTTGCTGTTTGACTGTGTTTCTGTTTCTACTCACTTAACACGTGTTTTTATTTTTGTAGTATAATTTTAAAGGAAATCATTCTGAATTAATAATAGTAATTACGTAATTCTTGTTTTAATACAGAAAGTAAAGCTAAAACCATGATACCACCACCATGTTTCACATGCTGTCTTCCTTGATCCAAACTATTTGTGTTTGGACTGAAGATTTCTATTATGACCTCATTCCGCTAAACATTTGCACATCAGCTGTGCTATGCACACCATTTCGTATATTGAACTGGTTATCACATGAAAGAGGTCCGTAGATCCTGAAAATGAGCATGATTTTCTTCACAACCATACAAATTGTTACACATCTTGCTTCTGCTGCTGAGCGCTCCTTGGTCCAGAATTTTTATACAGTCATGTGGCAGATGCTTTTTGTCCAAAAGGATTTGAGTTCAATAAATGATCATTTAACCCAGGGGCCAATCTGCCATCCTGCAACTTTTAGGGGCAACCCTTCTTCATTTCCAGGCCTCTGCAGAGCTGGATGATATGCAGAGGCCATTTCATTCAGGTGTGTTAGAGAAAGGATGCATGTAAAAGTAGGTAGGTATGTAGATGAATGGATGGCGTACTTTATTCATCCCAGGTGGGAAATTGTGTTTGCAGGATGTTGTTTATGTTTAAAGATGGTGGACATGAGGATGCACGAGGAGAACACTGTTGAAATCCGGCTCCAGCAGAGGCTTAAACCATCTCTCTTTTAGGCCACTACCCCACCGTGCGTCACAGGCTTTGTACTATCACACCAATTCATACCCCGATAGACACACCTGGAGGCAACATGAGTTCATTGTCCTGCCCATGGACACTTCAGCATGTGGTTAAAGGAAATCTGGAATCGATCCACCGACCTGTTAGTTGTTAATCGATCCACTGACTGTTCTTTATCGTCAGCTACAGTTCATTTCTCAGCTTAATTTGCTTATTTAGTTTAGGTCAGGCTGAGCGGTGGAGGAGTGGTTAGTGCCGCAGCCTCAGAGCAAGAAGGTCGCTGGTTTGACCCCCGACTTGGGCAGTGCCGTTTCTTTGTAGAGTTTGCATGTTCCCCCCGTGTTAGCGTAGCTTCTTTCCAGGTACTCTGGGTTCCTCCCATCCAAAAACATGCATGTTAGGTTGATTTGTCCTTTTGGAGTGAATGTGAGTGTCTGGTTGTTTGTTTCTCTGTGATGGACTGGCGAATTAAGATTTAAAACGTTTTATTTAATATTTTTGCAGATAAAACGTTTAACATGATTCTGAACTTGAAATGATGCATTATGCTGGATTCTTAAGATGTTTTTAATGAAGTTATTAGTATCAGCAAACTAATGGTTCATGACATGGATGGATGAATGGAAAAACCCCCAGGACAAGAAGAATCACACCTGGCTGCAGCCGATTAGGGCAGCTGTTGCGAAGCTAACTTGCCATGTCTCCTCATATAGAAATACCAGTGTTCATTGAGGGGCCTCTTATCATGACCGAAGGCAGGGATGCACACCTGTCTTTGGGTTGTGCTTACATATGTGCATCGATTTTAGATTTCAACATTTTATCATAAAGGATTAAGCCTTTGTGATTACTGTTATTGTTTTGCTACACAACACCAATACTGCGGTGTAATAACAGCTTGTCAAGCTAATAGCTTGTTAGCTTATTTATTCCTTCTGTTTATTCAACTTCCTGGTGGAGTTTATCTGTAAAACTCCAAAAAAAGTTAAACATTTTCATGTACTTGAAGGAAAATCAGAAGATTTCACCTATTGGAGGTTGTGATTTTGTTATAGTGAAGAATTTACTTAATTTCTCTTGGATTTAAGCATAAAGGTATGTGAAAATCATGCTTACTGGTTAAGGTGTCAAGCAAATAATAAAGGCACACTTTTTAAAGGCGGTTTGCTTGTCTATCCATCGCAGGGCCCAAACATGGACAAACATGCATAAGAGTGAGAAATTTAATTGTGCCTTTAATAAGGGCTTAACACCTTGTTCAAAAATTAAATTGAAAAATTAAGAAGACTTAAAAAGTATTTACTGATTTTCAATAATCTGTTTACATTTTCTAGAAAGTTGTTTTAAATCCGTGTCAGAGAGACCAACTGCATGTAATTTCTACTAATCTGGTTTTATAGAATATTGTAATATTTAGCTATAGAGACATCTGTTTGTAGATGTTATGCTAAATTTGTGAATTTTAAATGTTTTTTTTATTGTTTAATTTGTTCTTACTTTGTATTAAAATCTTAGCCAATGTGAATGTCTGTTGCTGTGTGTTGGACAACTGAATTGTTCTGCTGCCGTCTTGGACATGCTTGGGAAAGATATTTCAATTTTTCTGTTTTTCTGTTTAAGTAAAAAAAGAAATAAAGTAAAATTCTTGAAGAGCTCCAGTGGGGTGTTTCTTCACATCTCAGTCCTGTAAATTTAGATGAAAATCAGCTCTTTTTATGCTTTTGGACCTGAATACAGCCTTTAATTTAATGATGCATCTGACTCTTATCACTCTGCGAATGTTGGATGATGGATCTATTTTTAGGAAAACATAATTTTCCTTCCCATTGTTCCATCCTGGCAGCAGTCCTCCACTGAGTGACCTAAAAACCCCTAAAACCTGGCTGAAGTTTAGCTTTGTCTGTATGAGCCAATCCATCCGATATGTTTGGACGTTTGTCTCTTTTTGTCAACTTTTAAGTATGACAAACAGATCAGATGATTTTTTTTTCAACTTAGATTGCCATGGCGATCTCTTACCTCCTATGAATGACTGATTGTTGTATTGATCACCTCTCAAGCAGACTACCACAATACACCCCACTACTTTGTGCTGTTTAGTGTTACAGCTTGTAACTGACTTGAAAAAGCACAAACGCATAACTCCGTTCTTGGCATCCCTTCAGTGGCTCCCTGTCCCTTTCCAGATTGATTTTTAAGGTTTTACTACTGAACTCCATTTAAAACTAAGTTTTAAATGAATCAGCTCCATCTTATTTAGCAGATCATTTTAACATCCACACCCGTGTAAAAGCACTGCGGTTGACCAGCCAGCTTCAGAAGTTCCCAGATGCGGATTCAGACTGAGGTGATTGAGCTTTTGTGGTGACTGGGGAACAGTTCACCTTTCATACACACACTGAAGATATATTTACGTTGCTGATTAAATTTAATTGACTGTTTAGCATTTTGGTCAACTTTTTTTAGTTTTAAATTCGCCACATAAATAAATATGTTCCTGATACTGACTTGTGGTCTCACGCTAGAAGAAATGTTTAAGTTAAACTGGTTTGTACTTGATAAACATCGGTCAGGTACTTTTTATGTCCTAGAAATAATCTAAGGATTTTGACACTTGTTTTCTGACTGGCACAATAAATGTAAATGTGTTTACATACATTCTTTGTCTGTTTTAGCTGTTTTTACTGATGATTCGTCTACGGTTTGATTATGTGATTTGACTATCTAAAGTTTGAATTATATCCATATTTTTCTAAACACACAGGTTTAATTTGCTCTGAGTTCTACCTCACCTCTTCTTTGTGCCACAACCTCTCTGTTCTGCATTGAACTCTCTGTTGGATTAATTGTTATGGTGGTAATAAACAGCCAGAAATGTGAAAAGAAGCTCCAAGCATCTCATAATAAGTGGACTTTACCTTCATGTACAGCAGTAGGGTTTGTCTGAAGATGCTTACGTTGTGTATATAAGTTGCGTTCATGTTTAACCTCCATTTTTTTAAAAAATATTTTTGCTTGCCATGTTTGTTTGTTGTTTTAGTTTTCTTAAATATAAAAATGCATATTGACCCTTTCGTCATACAGTCATACAGACATGATCATGTCTAACTCAGCTGTCATGATCATGAGGCTAAAATGATGTAAAATGTATATTTTTAAATAGATAAAATGCCTTAAAAGTTATTTATTACAAACGAAGTTGCAGTTGCGTCCAGGTGCAGATTGTCTCATCGTCATCAAGGTGCAGGAACTTCGGGCACGAAGGTGCAGTGTTGCTGTGCTGAAGTGTTCTGTTTTAAACTAAATAGAAATAATACGCAGATCAGCAGTGACCGATCATTTCCACAAATTATTCCCTTAAGTCTCGGCTTTAATGTGGTAAAAATCTAAACAAACACTGAACACTTTTTGCTTCAGGCATTTTTATTATCTAGTTATTAATGTCAGGTGTTATCATGGATCACTCACAAAGTCTCAGAATAAACATTACATTTTTTGATTTGACTGTAAACGACTAGGACACAACATAAATGCCTGGAAAACCTCAATAGATCATCTTTAGGTTAAACTGTCGATCACAGTTGACCCCATGGAAACACACACTACTGTTCCTGATCAATGGTTGACAACATAAGTGATAGTGTTCGGGCTTCATTGATCTAATGAGCTTTAGAGGTTAATATTACCTTATATGGTTAACGTTATCAGAACAAGATGTTCACATGGCAAAGTAAAATAATAATGGTCGTGCATGTAGAGGTTGGGGATGAAGCGTCTCTGTGCTTGCGGCTTTATCTACATGTGCCATAATGTAGGTTTTTGTTGTGCATGAGCTGTGTATGGTGAGGTCGCTGCTCATTGGCCCGTTTATGGGGGTAAGGTTGGGGAGCGGTGATGCTTGCTAGACGAGAGAAGTGTGGGAACCAACTGTCCAGTGCTCAGCAGATGGGGGGTGGGGGTAAAAGATGAGGTAAATGTTCTGGGACTCAACAATCAGCATGTTGATGTCTTCACTGGGTGGCCTAGTTCTAGGGGGGCTACAGGGCACAGCAGGTCGCTGGGTCTCAGGACACTATAGAGCACAGCACCATGCTGTTGGATGTTGGATGAGTTGTGCTAAAAATAACAGCACAGAATCAGTGTTCGAGCCTGTAAACACCGAAGCCAATCGCATCGCCACACTCTCTTGCATCCACGCCACTGTTTTTCAGACAAAAATGGGAAAAGAAGCACAAAAAACTAGAAAAGCACTCAGTCTTCCACCTTTTAGCTCGTTTCCACCTATATTGTGAAGAATCTTTTTCAATATTACAGAGTCGACATTTTCCTCTGGATCACCACTGTAAGTTAATGGAATCTAAGCTAAACAAAGACCCATTCTCACATAGAAAAATCACAAATCTGCCTAGTCGTTTTAGCTTAAAGCTGCAAACAGACAGACTGATAGACAGATAAACGCTGGTAAAAACATAACCTCCGTGGCGGATGTAATAAACAGCTTTTTTAGAGTTTGGAGACTTTTAACAACATCAAATTCATCTGGCGAACCTTTATTCATTCCCTCATTAAATAGCACATCTGTGCTTCTAACTCTACTGAAATGACGGTAGTCCCCAAGGTCCTGTCTTTATTGTGGGATGGGCCGTGCAATGTTGGCATAACATTAAAGATTAAAGCCTTGCTTCTATGACGTGCAGACTTGACATGGTTACCATTACTTACAAATTATGATTAAGCTTTGCTTTTCTTTAAAAATAGCTGCCTCTGTGGTGAGCCCTCACAGTAGGTCATAACTTCTTCTTGACAAGACAAAACATACATCGTTCTTCTAGGTTTCTGATCATTTAGCAACATTTTGACTCGAACAGCATAAACCATCCTCGCTCCACTCCTTGGAGCTGAAACCTACCACCATCTCTCAAACCGTCAGTGAAAGTCCAGCTGTTCCCTGCCCTCTGCTGGCCTGAGCCAGCCTCAGTTTGATGCTCTATGTTCACTAAACCTCTCCGGCCCCCATCCTCTTCCCGCTAACTTACACACACTTGCAAAAAAAGAAAAAAACCCACATTCGCTCGTGTGAAAACATGGAATGCCATCACCAGCAGGCGTCAGCTTACGTGGGCACGGCACCAAGCTATGTCCCCGCTGCTAACGAAGGATTTGGTGGGAAATGTTTGTGCTGCATGCTATGAGCGCTCTCTCTGCGCACACACACACACACACACACACTTCCCGTATTGCTGGTCATCACAGCACAATTCTGTAAAAGCTAACCATATGACAGAAATAGAAGGCAGCAGTCTTTAATGTTAGAGGCTCCTCAGGAAAACACAGGGCTGCTGGTGGGACTCCTTGGAATAAATTAAGGCTAGTGTGGCCAGCTCATATGTTACCGTAAGGAGGAAATGTTTGACTGTTTTGAAACTGCGGCTAATCAAACACAGTGTGGAGGAATGTGACTGTGGGTAAAATCCTCCATTAAATGCATTGTAATTACAGCTGACTGTGTTGTTCACTTTAACTTTCTCTTGTTTTGGATTTGTTTGTTTTTTTTTTAGAAATTTCCAGAACAGACTCATGGACATTTTGACAATTTCAGACAATTTGCTCATTTAGCTACAACAGTTAAGGATATGACAGAGGACTGAGCTGAAAAGCAGTTTTAAAAAGCTGCAGCAAGACTCTCCTTAATGAATATGACATGTTATCGTCTATATCAGCTGTCAATAACAAGCTGTTAACACAACAGTGTTAAACCAGATTTCAGGATAGAGACTTTTACTAAAGATTAACATTTCTAAACATTTAAAGTTGCTTTTCATGCTCGGCTGGATGGGCTGCTTCTGATTGGCTGGGTGGGTATCAGGGCAAATGGTATGTTTTAGAGCACAGCTGTGAAACTGAGGTTTTCTGCCTGAAAGCTTTAGATCAGGAGTGTCCAAAGCTGGTCCTCAAGGGGCTCAATTCTGTAGGTTTTCAATGTGTCCCTGCTCCAACACACCTGAGCCATAATAAATGGACCCAACAACCAATAAAGTTCTGCACAATGACTTTCATTTGAGTCAGGTGTGTTGGAGCGAGGAGGCTTGAAAAGCCCTCGAGGGCCAGAGCTGCACGCTACTGGTTTAGATTAAAGGCTAGGTCACTAACATACATGTTCCACTGTCAGCGGCCACCCTGTGTGTGTTCAGGATACGATAGCAAGCAAAGAGGTTATATGTAAATCAGCTGGTTTCTTTATGCTCATTTTCCTCTTAATTAGCCTGCAACGGTTATTATAAGTAATCTGGATATATTTTAATTGGATTATAATTGGAAATAAATGTTATTTATTATAATGTCTGCTGAACATTTTAGCCATCAGCTCACAGCCTCAGCCGAGCAGGGAATATACCTCTGTTCATGTGCTGATTCCAACAGCTGGTTACATTTCTCCCAGTTTAAATACATTCACACGGTAAATGAATTTGTAGTTATACAGCACTTTTCCTGTCATGCTCATCGTTTAAAGGGCTTTTCACTACACAGCACATTCACCCATTCACACACATGCATATGCCTGGTAAAATATTTCTAAATATTCCTCAAAGTGAGCCTTTCTTTTTTGCAATTTCCTTGGGGATTAACGAAGTATTTCTCATGTCACTGATGAGGGTGTGACTTTTAGGTAATTAAGTAAACCAAAGCTAAGTAAATTGGTAATCGCCAGCGTTTATTTTCAGACCGAATTGGGACGACACCATATTGGAGAAACGGGCAATATGCATTGTCATTGTTCCCATTCTGCAAACACTTAGTTGTAGAACATGCACTAAAACTTTTTGTCATACCTATCATACCATGTCATTATAAACTCCCAACGCATCGTGCAGCCTTTGTCTATATTTTGATGCATGCTTCTTACAGTGGGGCAAGGAGACAGTCATGTGATTCATTACAGGAAATAAGCCGTTGGAGGTAGTATTCTGGTGTACAGGCGTACTTTTATTCTAGTCTTTTCTTTAAAGATCAGCGTAGCTGTTCACCCCATGAAAACATCCTAAAAGTAGGATTTGATAAAGTCACGCTGATGGGAGGCAAACATGGACGAACTGTGTAGGATGTACCCTGCCTCTCGCCTCGTAATTGCTGGGATATGCTCCAGCTTCCTTTCAACCTTGAGGTGGATTAAGCAGTTCAGAATGTGGGTGGCTGGGCATTGATCTGGGCCGCGACATCCGGGATTGTTGGCTAAGACAAGTTAATATAAGATCCTCATCAGCTGTGTTCTTATTTGTTTTAATTACAGGATGGATCTGGAAGACCGATAGCACGCTGCTGCAGAGAGCAGTATGGCATTTTTGAAGAACAAGAGAGCTTGTGATTCATTTTGGCAGGTGGTAGGCATACTCATGGTAACCGGAGGAAACAAAATCAGATTATCTTCTGCATCAGCCATCAGCTACTATCATTTCCCAAGACTCATCCATGACAGGCTGCACACATAGCACTCCTTCACAGCAGGGTTTCACTCATCATGGGCTTCGTCTTTTATCTGTCAAATTGGTTCAAATCGACTTTTTTTCCCCTAAAATTCATCTTATATTTGCTCTCGCTGTGTCTCTGTGCTTGTATTTCTCCTCATCAGAGGCGTGTTGGCTTAAATGAGTGGTCTGTATTGTTACTTTGGGCACCGTCTACTTGCAGCTGTGGATGAAACTATCTAGTGTATTTGGCGTTGAATCCATCTTTAGCCTCAGTTTCTTTCAGGGTGAGGAGGAGGGGTGGAGAGAAGGCCATTGTATTGGATGCAGTTGATGCAAACTGATGGACAGCAGACAGATTGCTGTGTCTCCAGGAAAACAAAAGTGCTCTCCTAATCTGCTTAGGCAGAAATCCATGGAAACCAAATGCTTCTGGAGAGCAACGGGGACTTGGAGCAGATGAAAGACCAGCAACTAGTAGGACTTGGAAGTGAAAGTAACAGTCATGTTTCTTTATTCCCCACCACCCACACCAGCTCAGTTCTTGTCAACAGATCCTTGATTTTTAATCTCTGATGTTTTTCTTGTTTGCATAGAGTATAATTGGCTTGTACAGCTTCCATGCTGGAGTGTGTGACAACATCAAATAGCAACGTAAACTCTGCCTTAACCTGTGGGTTCCTCTGCCCCCCCTCACATCATCATCATGGCACATCAGATGGTGCTGACAGACAAAACACTCTTATCATTTTATCCCTATGGGCTTCCTCAGTTGGTTTTAAACTTTATAAATCCTCTTGGCTAATTCTCATAGGATGCAACGCTCAGCGGGGTGTAACCAGCACCACGAGGTGATTATTTTGGAGTTAAGTATGTTATTTTGCTGTTATAATATAATGTAATCACCTGCAGCATTGTCCTCACCTCACCGTCCTCCCTGCATGTGGACAACAAGGTGGACTAGAGTGTGTAGATATGTGTTGATAGTTGTAATGGCTGTTTTTCCTGTCAAGGACGAGGACACTGGTTTCTTTAGATTAAGAAAAATATAAATTTAACGATGAAGAATAAAATAAGTTAAACATACATTTCACATTAAAACAAGAAGGAGTCAATACATTAAGACATACAGACATGGTACAAGGTTATAACCCGGGGAGAATATCTCCAGAGATCTGTTGTCACACAGAAGTCTGGAACTATTCTCTCCGGTCACTTAGAGGCACCTTTGTTTAAGACTTTGGTTGGGTGCGTCGATCTGAAGCCTGTTCTTATGATATGACAACAAAACCGAAGGTCTTGTCTAAACATTTCCCTGATGGAAGGACGCCGGCCTTGCAGATGGTTTACTAAGGTCAAAATGACATCAGTTTAGGAGCCTTATGATCAGACCTTTCAACTAGACATTAATTAAGAGCAAGGTAATTAAGCTAATATTAGAAATTTCCCCAACACAGTGATCTGAAATTCCACTTCATATTTGTTCCAAAACAGAGAACAAATTCCAGTTTGTCTAGCCGAAATAAACGTACACCAGGAGAAGACATTGTTGACTCACTAGTATGTAGCACCATTCATACGGTGTCATTTTGAACTTATTAGCAGTAAAATACTTGAAGGCTCCCTTCTCTCATTCGCTGCAGGCGTTCGATACTTGAGTGTGTGTGCAGGACATGAATGCAGCGTTCAGGAGAGCAGATATAAACCTGTGTGCATTTTTTGTACGCATTGTTTACAGTTTCCATACCATCCAGATCCACAACATGGCAGAGTTACTGTAAGTGGCTGGGTGGAAATAAAGGATGCGGATGAAAGAGGACAGATTACTTATTCATCCAACCCATTTAAAGGAAGCGAAGCATGCAAAGATGCCTGTTAGGCGCTCTGAAGAACCCCAGATTACTCACAGGTGCAGCCATGAACCTCCCATCTTCCCCCTGAGTCTCTCTCGCCCTCCTGTACCTTACCGCTTCCTTTCTTCCTGTAGCTCCATTTCAGACGCTTGTGTTTCATCACCTTCAACTCAGTGTGTCTTATCTTCGGCCTTCATCTCACTGGTCCCGGCGCGTTTCAGCACGTACAGCCTTTGTCTCTTATCACTAACCTGCACTTCTTATCAGTCCCCCCTTTTATGCGCAGGATTTTTCTTTTCTCCTTTGTCTGTCGTTGGAAAGCCTTTTATTCTTCTGCAGTTGTTCACAACAAGTTGTTCATAAGCGAGTCCTGCTCCGAGGTCGGACATGTTTTCTTCTCACTGACAGATGGAAACAGAAGGGTGCCCGGTGAAGCTGGTGATGTCATGAGACATCCTTGGAGAGTGATTGTAGGGAAATATGCTTTGCTCTGCAATGCAGCATGCAGCATTTGCACATTTTATGCCTGAATGTAATTTATCATTTTCTTTGTTTTTAATTATCTTTTATTGCATACTTAGATGTGGTTAGTTTAGCCATCAGGATGCCTTTCCGTTACTCTTGTCAAGGCCTGCCGCCTACTGTACATCACCCACAACACAGCTGACAGAAGTTTAGTTGTGGTTTGGACAAGTTATGTTTTGCTAAAGATGACCTTCATGTTTTGCAGCTGACTTTTTTTTTTAGCAGAAAAGTAATGCTGTATTTGCAGCCGCTTTGAGCAACCATTATTTTAACCTTTTTCAAAACGGGACTCTGCTGACTATTAACATCCTTCCTGTGCCTGGTTGACATGGATGTGTTTAGCAGGAAGAAATGAAGAACAGCTAACACTGTTGTCTCTCAGCTGATGCTATGATACCAGATTATTGTTTACAATCACAGTCTACATAGCGCTAAGCTAGTCTGTTTTGTCTGACAGCTTTTTTGATCTAGCCACACTGTGAAAGGGGCTCTAGTAGGGAAGTCCAGGTCTGTCCTCCATGGCTGTGCTCAAATATTCACCACATAGGGCTACACTAAATAGTACACTATACAGTTCCCTCAATCTGCCGGTGATTCGGACACGAAGCCCACTGCTTTCTCTCTGTCACACATGGCATGACTACAGGTAACTATGGCAACCACAACAGACTCAAAGGTCTCGTTGCAAATTCAATCCAATTTTATGAGAAAATGGTTTATTTACTTATATTGTATTTTATTCTTTCTTTGTATCATATTGGTTCAATAAAAAGGGATAAAATGATGCTCTTAAGTTTTTGGCTAATCGTTTTTGATGTTCGTATAATTTGCGCCATTTGTGCCTGCAATGCATTTTGGTCTATATTGACCCACTTAGTGACCATCAATGCTCACTACTTGATGAATAGTGGGTAAATTTGAGTGCACTACTTTTTCCCCAATTACTTTCGGATACCTCTAATAAATGGTGTGAGCACCACATAGGGCAGTATGTAGGCTATAAGGTGCACATTCAGACACAGCTAATGTATCACTGCACCGACACAACTGACCCAAATGAATGAGTCACCGTGCAGAACTTCATAGGCTCTTGGATCCATTAAGTCAGGTGTGTTGGAGCGGGGATACACTGAAAGACCAGGCGTGGCCAACCCTGGTCCTGAAATTCTTGAGTTTCCTCGCTGCATTACAGCTGACTCAGATAAATTTTTCTGCGCAAGTATGCTAACTAAGCCTGACGTGTGTCAGCTGTGTTGTGGCGGGAAACTCTTAACACTTGCAAGGCTGTGGCTCTCGAGGACCAGCGTTGGCCACCTCTGCTCTATAGGACCAACTTAGGACACTCCTAGACTTTAGAATCACAATGGAAGTGTGAATCTTTAATATATTCTTAACTGGATTCATTATATGGATTCAGCAATGCATGCAAATGGATTTCTCAATTCCTCACATTATATATACGCAAGCAGAGAATCATTAGGATAAAAGACTTTTAGATCCCTGGTGGTCATGAAAGCACCAGCATGTAATGGGAAAAAGATGATGACAGTGGGGCTGTTCATGTGTTCAAGCTAAAATTATTCTTTTTTTTTTTAGATTCCACAAAACATGTTTTTGTTTAAACTCAACCAGAAAGAAAGAAAACTTTTTAGTATAATGTTGTTGCACCACTAGTGTTAGTCTCAATGTCATGTCTTCCAAGGGCTCACAGCATTTAGCTGCTCCATCCAACCACTGCTCCTTCCTCTTTATGCAAACTGTCATTTCTAAAACTGTCCTCTTGATAGCGATGCCTACTCTGATGTGGTGAGGCGCATTTCTTTCATGCTGCTTGTGGGGATTTTTTTTTTTACTGGGGAGAAAATTAGTCTTTTACAAGGATGAATGAATAAGCGACAGATAGAGCAGCTTTATTTGTGGTTTTACCAGAGCTTCAGTATTGCAGTTAATTCTTGAAATGTTGAACATGAAGACTGTTTTCAATATTCTATCGCCGACTTACCGCGTCGTGTCACTCAGCATATTACAGCAACGATGGAATTACAAAACACTTGTTTGCTGAAAGAAACATCAGTTAACACAGTTAATTATATAGAAAGTCATCCCACCTAGTTACATCTTGAGTCACTAAAAATGTGTGGATTTCTCTCTACCTTAATGTTGTTTCTCAGTTGGGATACGAACAAACAGGTGAGAAGACTGAAGTATATCTATTCACATGCTTGTCAGACGGTAATACCTGCATGCTAGCTTAACTGCTTCATTAAAAACATATACAGTAATTGATCTCTTGCCACTCTCTGTGTTATTCAGACTCCTTGTTGCTCTGCGTTATATCGTCTGATCAAGATGTGATGAAATCCATCGACAGCTAAGGAAATGTTAGATTTGGCAACAGCACCGAGTGCAGGGTTAGACAAGCAACGTGCGCGCCAAGGCATGGGTTTGGTTTCAGAGTCAGGGAGCCTCAGTCCAAATAGCCGTCAGAAACTCCTGCAGCACTGACGCAATGTTCAACTCTTCATGAATTTTTGACCTCGGTGCCTACAAATGATTTCCTGCCCTTTTATAGACCGCATGATAACAAAGTCAGCTCTGAAACGGCATCAGTCATGACATTATCAGTCAGAATTACTGCCTCTTGTGAACTGGCTTTAGATAAGCTCTGTTCTGTATGATGTATGTTAAGCAGCCTCATGGTAAAGGCAAAAAACAAACAAAAACTCACACCCACAACTAAATGTAGGCGACTTAAATTAAGTTTCCTGTGTTTTTGGTCTAACGTTGCTTATGTAGAAATAAAAAGCAGTGAAACTAAACTACAAATGTGTGCAGCTGAACTGCTCAAAGCTAAAATCTGTTTCTCCTTGAGGGTCTCTCAGCTTGACAGGCATGTTAATGATTCATACCTTGATCTCGCCACCTTGCACTTTCCCACTTTTAACCTGATTGGCCTGAAGGACCAAACAGACAGCGTGCCTCAGAGGAGATCCACACCAAAAGCAGACGAGCAGATCTTCAGCTGTCGCAGGTCTGTGCCTAAGGCCAGATCTATTGCGTGCAACTACCACAGCCTCTAATTAGACTTCAGAAGGGAGCGACAGACTTTATTAAAAATATCTTTTATAACTCCGTAGAACTGTGTCTCGTTTTTCTTTCTTTTGTTCTTCTTTACATTACATGGGACAAAGATGGGACTAAATGAAAGCCCTAAAATGGACTGGCGACCTGTCCAGGATGTACCCTGCCACTCGCTAGCTAGCTGGTATAGGCTCCAGCCACTTGTATAGAAAATGAAGGATTAGTGATTAAATGTATTCATAAAGAAGTACTGGTGTGTGGATTTGACTTCTGCTGTGGTTGTATTGGGGACGGTTGTAGACACCGGAGGAGGATGAGTCCTCCAGATGATCCAGTGTAGTAGCAACAGCGACGCAGCTGGAATTGTTATCTCCTTTGATATTAGGGCCGCATGTAATGTGGAAAACACCCAGGGCCAGCTCCACTTCCTCTTCAGATACATGCCAGTTGTTTTTCATAACCCTCTTGAGATTTGTTGTTCATTCCAGCAAATCAACCTTTGCTATGTTAAGCATTTCCCAAACGCTGTTTAGTCAACAGGAGAATATGGCATTAGTTTCTGTTTAGCTGTTTTTAAGCTTGGCTCAATGAGATTCTGATCGCACTCATGTAGAAACATTTTTATTGTTTCTGGTGTAAAAGAATATTCGTTAGTGTTTATATGTGGAAAACTCTTGATCATCAATAGCATGTTGCTTTATTCTCACATCCTTACGTTTTCTTTCCAAGGGAATAGAGGGCAGGAAGTGCTTTGGATGTCATTGCTTGTCTACCCAGAGGGGCTGCATGTCGAGACGCACCCCTCCCCTCCTCTGCTCCATCTCTTCCCGCCCTCCCCTCACATCACATCCCTTTGTATGATCTCCAGGCCCATCCATCTCTCCCGAGGCAAAAGTCTTGTCTCCTTCAACCGGAGCTGTCTGGCATGTGGTTCCACGTGATGTGACAAACACATCCTCCCTGTAAAAGATAGGAAAAAAAACAGCCAGGGCTCTAAAATATTACAGACTTTTTTCATGCTTATGTGGCTGCCAAAGTCTGGCACACTTTGTCTTTCAGAAACAAGTCCATTTACAAAGGTGCAGTCTGTTCTGAAGCCATCAAAACGGGACTCATGAGTAATGTCTCATTACAGAGTTTTTGTGGTTCAGTTATTAAGGACGGCGAGTGGCAGCCAGACATGTTCATGGCTTAACACCGCTTCCATCATGTTGGACAGATGTTTCTGGCTTTTCCTCTTCCTCCACCAGACTCATTTCGTTCCATCATTCTACTACAAATCAATCTGTTTGTTGTCCTTTTCCAGCATAACATTTATTATTCCTCCATGTCTTACCAAAGGCTGCATTTTTACATGAACTCTATGTATTTACAAATGTGCATCTTGACTTTCTACTGGAGATTTTCCTCAAAGGAAAAGAAATTCTCTGAAGTTGTCCCACGTTGCCGATCTCCTTATTGCTTTCCTTGTTTTTTATGTACGCCACTGTGTATTTGGCCACACTTTAAACTTTGCAAACACTACGCTTTGACACAAATCAAATGTTTTATTTACCTCATTTGTCTGAAATTATGAGTAAAAATGCTTCATCTGGTCATAAAACTGCTTATATGTTATTTGACTTTTTGACTTTTATTTTTCCTGTTATGAAATAAAAATCTGCAAAATCTTCATTTCAATGAAATTGTGGTGGTTTATTCCAAATCCCCTGGAATAGTTTACAGCCTACAACAGCTCTGGTCCTCAAGGGCTAATTTTTCTTTTCTCTTTTGTCAGCCGTTGGAAAGCCTTTTATTCTTCTGCAGTTGTTCACAACAAATTGTTCATAAGTGAGTCCTGCTCTGAGGTCGGAGATGTTTTCTTCTCACTGACAGATGGAAACAGAAGGGTGAAAGATACACGGAAGATAACTGAGGGCTCAGCCGCACCAACTCTTCCTGGCATTTCTTAGAAATATCCTGATGAATTCTTTCCTTCTTCAATACTAATGATATTACCTTGTTTTGATAACTTGGAAGACACGGCTTCCTGGCACCTTGCTGAAAAGTGTGTATACAGTGTGTTTGTGTGCCAAGAATCACAGAGAGGGTAGCTACTTAAATTCATGACAATGCTGCTGGAGCAAGAACGGTGCAACAGTTTTCCTATCGGGATGACTCACATCAGACTCAGGGTGATAATAGGCTGGCAGAGTGTCAGCATGACTAAACATCTGCTTGAATCACTCACGTCTGCCTGCTATTGACTTAAGTGTTCACTCTAGGCACCAAGGCTAGTCTGAATACCGAGATACGTAAAGAGACACACCTACGGATTAAAGTGCCTTACAAGCATTAGGCGGACTTAACTCCTCTGCAGCTGCTGGGCCTATTGAAATGAGTGAGTCACATCTTCATTCGCACAGATGAAATCAATTAAACCGCTGAGGAAAGACACATGTGGTTTGTGAGTTCATATGACAAGTTTAACATCAACGGTGTGAAAAAAACAGTTTTTGTTTTTGTTGATAGAAATATATTGTGGATGAAAACAGGTATGATTAAACAGAATTATTTTTGCTGGTAAGTTAGCTTAAATACTACATGGGAGTAACTGAGCATCATTTACACATCAGGGCCCTTTGCTGGCCATGTCCATCTCTTTATTATCACCATGCATATATCTTCTAATGGCTACTTCCATGTTGCTTAGCTTAAGTCATCTTCAGTTGTTCTCCTAAACATGACAATCCCCAAAATATCAGTCCAGTAGAGCAGTGGTTCCCAGCCTGGGGTGCAAGATCCCCAAAAGAAACTAAAGTTATTTTTATTTGTTTGCGAAGAATAATGCTGTTTGGGATATGTGTTAATTAAATATTATTTAGAGAGTGAAGGAATGAGATCATTTCAAATCATTTGAGGAGGTGTATATGTGTGTATGCATGAACGTATACATGTGTATGTATAACATAATGCCATTGTATGGGTTGTAATGTTTTGAGCTTTGAGCAAGTGTGTTTTTGTGTGTGTTAGTTTGTTTTGTATTTGTGCTGTGGGTGTGTATGTATTTTCTTTTATAAATGTTGATGTATTTTGTGTAAGTGATGTAACTAGTTGACTTTTTTGTGAGACCCCCGGAAGAGTAGCTGCTGTAAACTGACAAAAGCTAATGGGGATCTAATAAACAAACAAAACAAAAACAGGGGCCCCAAATGCTTCAACCATTTAGAGCCCTTGTGACTAATGTCCACAGATTGTCCCTATTTCAAGAAATAGAAGTATTTATCGATCTACCTATCTATGCACCTGTCTAACTGTTTCTCTCTTATTTTATTTGCATTGCGTTTTAGAATAACCAAAAGGAAGCCAAAGTGATTTATAACAGAGCCATATCAGAACTAAAGCAGTTAAAAGATGGCTGGAAAGAGCTGCAGTCTAGATATCATCACATAAGAACACATAAGAAGAACAATATAATTATTTATGGTGAGAATCTATTATTTTACATGAAAGCATAAAGCCTGCTTTCAGCATGGAGTATGGCAGGGGTCCAGGGCCTTCATCTGCGTGGATGAAGTCCTAGAGGACTATATAATAATTCATTATTATTTTTATTTATTTTGTTTTAAAAATGTAAATTCTAAGATGTTGTATTTTTTATTCTAATATTTTGAGATACTCGATTTATAACTATTCTTGTGTACAAACCGAATGTTTCCTTATGTCAACACAATGCCTTCAGTATTCTTGTTTCCATACAGTAAATGAAATTTAGTTGCAAATTTGGAATTCTAACTTAAACTAAACAATTTTTTTATTTTTTGACATCATTCTAATATTTTTAGACGCACCTGTATGTCACAAAGAATTAGGAAGCTTTGTTTGTAGATATAACTTATTAATCAGAGCCGCAACCCTCAAAGTAGATGAATTCATCCTGTCTCTTCTCTGTGCTCTCTCCAGCCAAAATAAGTCACTCCAGTTTTGACTAGTCTTATCCACCTTCTTCCTTTCCTTGCTTATTTACTGAATCTGCCACCAATATGATCAATGTGTTGACAACCAGTTAGCATGTGACGAGGAGTCGTAAAGCAAAACGGGGTAAATTGCACATGTTTTCAGCAGACATCTCCTTCACCTTTACTGTCACTTCTCAGCACACAGGCAGATGTTTGACCTCAGTAAAGTGGCCACAAAATGCTTATTTTGAACTGTTTTTCCTAAATTGTTTAATAATGATGGCATCTCCTCAGATCCTGTACTCTGTTATTATCCATTAATATCTTTATCCTGCAGTGATGGGCATGTGTGAACAGGAATAGGAGGGATGTGGCAATCAGGAGGTGATGAGGGGTATTGAGGTCAGAGTCACTGGTACTGTGGCTATGATGTGGTTTACCAGTGTAATGCAGTTCAACGGAGTGGCAGCTGGACTTTGCCGCACTGCGCTGATTCCTGGAAGAAGCTGGTTCAGATTTACAGCCCACCCACACAGCAGCACTGCGATGGCAAACATAACTGAGGGGTTGCTGTGCTTTCCCTCAGCACGGAGTTTAATTTCATAGGGTTATTTACTGCATTTCTTTTTTCTTTCCTCCTTCTTCCCCCCCGGGTGCAGGTGTGTGCTCACTTGAGCGAGGAGGTTTGTTGGCTTGTCTACAAAGGAAGCCGACATAAAAAAATGGATCAGGAAATTCTGGTTCCACCTCCCCTCCTGTGCCAATAAATGTCACACACCAAGCCCCTGACCAAGCAACAGCCACAGGGAAAAGTGGCGCATTTGTCACAGTTATTGTCACATTGTTGTTGTCACCTGTCTCATTAAAACATCAGACTTCAGTGACCTTCAATTAGTACTCAACTTAAATGGTTTAAGTCCAGTAAAGCAAAGGGAAAACCTGATCCCAGTGGATTTTTCTTTGTGCTGCGGGCACCTCGGCAGCCAGTTTGACTCAGGTGACAGTTAATTAGCCTCTGCAGGACTGACAGTATTGTGGACCCTCCAGTTGACTCCAGTTAAAACAGGATTCTTAAGTTGCCTTTTATGCCATATGAGGTCACTCTCTTTTGTGTCCATTGCAAACACACACACCATCACATAGCCTCACAAACTCACAGTCCTGACACCCTCAGGGCCGGAGGAAAGAGACCCAGCAGAGGAAGTGAAGAGGTCTAATGTGAGACTGCTGAGTGACTCTGGACGGTTTCCAGATCATGTTGCAAAGCCAGCCAGGCTTGTATTGTAAAGATGAGTTGATCTGTCCTGGTGAATGGTCCTCGTATCCATCAGAGGAGTCCTGTTTGTGTCGTAGACCCCCAGACCTGCTGTAGGCGCAAACCGCAGAATGCCTTTGTGGAAACTTGAATTCCTTTGTACTACAGAGGAATGCCATTCATGACTTTCTGACATGGAAAAAAGAAAGAAAAAGATATGGGAGTCTTGGACTTGTGACATTGTTTTCTTACCATGTTTTTTAATGGAGCAGGAGGTATGTGTCATACTTTGGAGTTTTATTGGAGAGAAGTTTTTGAGGTTGAATCCATTTTTGCATTTCATGACTCCACAAATAAGGACAGCAAAGCTTTTCCACTGTTCTTCCAGCCAATACTTCTCCACACATTAAGACCCTGAACCAGTCTAAATGCCCTCTTTTCATCTTTTGTGACATGTGCAGAATGTTCTGTTGCATTATCATGTTGAAAAATAGATGGATGTCTCTGTGAAATATATCATCTTTTAAGCAGCATATGTTGGGCTCTTTGCGTTAATTCTACCATTGCAGAAGTTTGGGCTTGTTTCTGATAAGAGTGTGGATGGTCCCTTTCATCTCTGGTCATGTGCACACAGTGTCCATTTCTTCCACCGAGAGACCCTGATAAGTGATCTGACTATAATGCATGTTTTCACTGCGTGCCGGTCCATCCCAGACGCCTCAGAGCCCAGCGAAGTCAAAGCCGCCTCCAGACAAGTTTAGCATAAAGCCTGTTATTTGCACAGTAAAGCTTTATGTGGCTTTGTGCTGCATGCTGTTGTGCTTCACAAAGGTTTCCACTGAAATCTTTAGCCCATGTGGTAACTTCAGCTATTGATGAGTGACAGTTCTTGATGCGGTTCCCTCCGAGGGTTTGAACATTGCAGATGTCAACCTTTGGCCTTCTAATATTTCTACAAAGAATATTGTTTAATCTCAAGTAGTTTTCTCACAAATTTCCTGGAAAACTGGAATCTTCTGCTCCCCAAAACCATGTCCCTTGGTGACATCGCCAGTTTGTTAAAACATTTTGATTAATTACATGCTTTAAATTAATCTTATTCCAACATTTTTGGGAAATTAAGTGAAACAGCATATGAAATGTCCCTAGGTTTTCTATTTGTGGTCGTAAATCTGCCCTAAAGACAAGACAGTAGCAGAAAGAGGAATGTTTTCAGGGAGGATGGCATTCATAAGAGGAGAGACTCACTCCATGACGAGCTGAGATGGAGATAAATATTTCAGAGGAAATGACTTACAGAGCTTCCTGGAACTGGCTCTGGACTGGTTTAGTCATTTACGTTCACTGAAGATAAAAGACGGCAGCAAAGTAAGGAAGGCACGCTTTCCATCAGAGACATACGTTTTCTTATTTCAATGCCTCAAACCCAAGCAAGTGCTAGTTAGAAGGAACAGAAAGCACGCACAAAGCTTGGCCTGTTTCTCTCATGATTGAATTGCGAGGATTTTTCCGGTTTCCAAGAATCTGCATGAAAAACAGCAGCGTTTCGTGTGCAGGGCTTTCAGGTTGAACCGCAGCTAGGGTTTTATATACTTCACCCTTCTGATTGGGGTCTCCTAACTACTGATTTACTATGATCAACAGTAAATTCCCTTCTGCTGATGTCTTGATCTCTTTGTTACCAAAAAACACCAGCAGACCAGACATGTCCTAGTTGAACGGTTTCCTGATATGACTTTGAAGATGGGTCATATTTTAACCAACCGCTTGGAGAGGCACAGTGATGACATGGCTGCTAAAAGGCCTGACATGACTGTGTTTCCTGTTAAGGACGAGGACACTGGTTTCTTAGATTGAGACGAATAATAATTTAATAAATGAAAAATAAAAGAAGTTGAACATACATTAAACATTAAAACATGGAGTGAGACAATACATGAAAGACAGTCAGACAAGATACAATGTTACAACCCGGCAGAATCATTTCAGAGATCTGTTATCACACAGAAGTCCGAAGTAATTCAGCTCAGTCACTTGGAGACACCTTCATGTAAAGACTTTGTGTGCGTCATAGTCTAGAGTCACAATTCTGTTATAACAGATAGAGACTTATGTCCCGTCTAAACATTCTCCATTATGGAAGGACACAACTCAGACTGATGGTTTACTAAGATCACAATGACATAGGCTTAAACACATGATGATCAGACTTTTCGGCCAGATATTAATTAAGAGTAAGGTAATTAAGCTAAGATATGAAATGGCTGTAACAGGAAGAGCTGAAGGAAGCCTGAAGGCTTTAAAACCCGACGCAGGCTCTGTATGCTTCTGTAATCATGATTTTTCTATAAATGTCACTGTGCAAAGCAGTTCAGTTCCTTGAAACAGCTGGAGGATAATTTAGATGTTTCTCTGTATTGTCTCCTTTCTACTGGCGCCAAGGCATTTCTAAATGCTGCAGAGTTCATTCACAGGTCTTGGGACTTTGTGCAGATGTTCAAAGACGCTCTGATTCTTCTTCCTGAGGTGGCACAGCTCTGTGAAAATAAAATCCCTCCAGCCCTCATGACTCATCTCCACTTTGTTAGTTTCTCTCTGTGTTATGTATACATTCTGTTACCAAGTAGTACTAAAGGATTTATGTGTATATACATGATCCAGACTTTTATTAGTTTACATTTGGATGTGCTTACTATGTACTGTTGCCAGACAGACAGATGTTGTGATGATACAGCTCTTTGCATCATGTGACTTCTCCATCCATCCATTTTTTAACCGCTTCATTAAATTAAGAGTCGATGGCAGCTGGGGCCTATCCCAGCAGTCATCGGGTGAGAGACAGGATACACCTTGGACAGTTCTTGTGACTTCTTTTGCTGTTAAATGTATTTAAGGTTCTTTAAGTACTTTGAGTCTTTCATTTCATTTTAATGTGTTCATATAGCATAAAATCATGACATAACTCCCTCCAGGGGCAATAGATGGTAACCTGACTATCTTGCTTTACAAAGAGAAGCTTAACCATCCCTTATGAGAAAACATCTGGAAAAAACTTCTCAAAACATGTTGGCAGCCTTTTAGGCATTTCAGGAGCGATGACAGCGAAGTTGTTAAAAAAAATAAGCAAAATAAGCTCAGAGCAAAAACTACATGAGGGCAACAGTGCAAATAACAAGGCGTATGCCAACAAACAACAGCTGGGGGTAAATCCCCCAACTCCCCCAATCCTCGAATAGTCACAATACAATAATATAAAGACACACATGTTCAGTCACAAAGCTCCACCTGGTGTTGAAACTTTGAACCAGCCCGGCGTAACGTCAGGACAGGATGAATCCTGAGGTCATGACCTTTTATTTGCGCTTGATTTGAGGTCGATGAGACAAATAATTTTGGAGATATAGCCAAAAATAATATTTTTTTGTGCATAAAGCTTCACCTGGTGGGGAAACTATGAATCTCACAATCGTGAAATTTGATCCCGGTCATCCTCTTGGGGACCTAAACTGGTATACTGAGTATCAAAATCCAATTGTAAAAATTGTTCAAGTTATTGCACGAAGGATATCTGGTGGCTTTTAATAAACATGGATATTTTTTGTTTCTGATAAACATAAGTTTCATATTTCCATCCTGCCATCCTTTTTTTTACCGCTTATTCCCAAACGGGACATGTCGCCAGTCCATCACAGGGCCACCACACATAGACGAACAACCACGCACTAACTTTCATATTTGTCAAGTCAAGTCAATTTTATTTATATAGCCCAGTATCACAACAAGTTGTCTCAGAGGGCTTCACATGCAGGTAAA
>JBAMHX010000017.1:2986999-3003783 GCA_037177515.1 Pseudomugil tenellus
GGATGGATGGATGGATGGATGGATGGATGGATGGATGGATGGATGGACGGACGGACGGACGGACGGACGGACGGACGAACAAACGGACGGACGGACGGATGGATGGATGGATGGATGGATGGATGGGAGAGTAGGCAGATGGTTGGATTGATGGATAAGTAGATGGGTGAATGAATATTTTCCATCTAGGTAGCACTTGAGGCTGGAGACAAATGGACTTAGAGGATTGTTGAAGCAAAATTAAGTTTTTTTATTTGGATTCCAAGGAGTTTAATACAGACGCATAACTCACTCTTCTGTTTCTCTCCTTTATATTCCCTTTGAGTCGGTTCATCTTTGCTGCCTGGTCCCATAAATTGGCGTTTCCTCCTGTGAGAACCATTCCTCATTCTTCCTGTTAATTGCTTTCCACACACCGGACCTTAACGCTGCAAACATGGGTGACTGACACTTTGAAAGTGTGGCTTTTCTCTCTGGCTGATGTTGTGGAACCTGAGAGTTTGCGAGTCGTCCTGTGGCCCAGGGACGGGTTGAAGGAAGCCTGGAGGCCGTGTAGATGTGGCCCCAGTGTCCGCAGGGACAGGATCACTGCAACACTAACAAACTGTGGCGTTACCGAGCTGCTGACTTGTTATGACAGGGAAGTGCTGTGTTTATGTTTAACTCTGAGCTTTGAAATGTATAGTGCAGTGTTGGCCTGGGGCTGACAGAGTGTCTGTAGTTGTTTCTGATGTCTGTGTTAATATAAAAGCATTTATGTTAGACCGCAAGCCCTGTGCATGGAGTTTGGATAAGATATTGGGCTCCATCTTCAGGCTGTTTCCTTGGCAGACTTGCACATTAGCTGGTACTGTGAAGCCGAAGTACAGCAAAGCAGATGGTCACCCCTTTTGCTAATGGTAACGTGGCATTGGAGGCCATTTTAAAAGCCTGCATAACTGAGCTCTAAAATGCCATATTTGCAAGCACTGAATGAAAATTGGCTGCACTGTTCAAAGCACAGGTGCGGCTGTACCCAGCTCACCACCTTGCTGTGCAAAGTTCATCCCTCTTGAACTTTTGTGCTGCATGTTATCTAAAAGAAACAACAGAAGCAGCTAATGCGGTGAGCAAAAAAAAGAGCAAAAATGTGAAAGGTGAGCAGCGCGACCCATAGAAATATTATGCCACACCAACAGTTGTTCCCTCGTCTGGCATTCCAGTAGCGCGAGGACTCAATTCACCCCTCAGCTTCCTTTCTTTAAGACCAGCTCGTCTTCCCTATGCAGGTTCTTTCTTCTCTGTCTAATCCCTTTTATAGAGCAGAGACAGTCTGACGGGCCTGGAGTTCAGAGGCGGGGGGAAGCGCTCCTACTTAAAGAAAGCGCCCGAGCAAATTTTGAGACTGGTGGTAATTACTCGGGCTTCATTATGGGATCACGTTTCCTCAAGTCACTCTCCGTGGTAACCGTTACTGGATATGGAGCTGACAGTGTCAATAAAGTAGGAGGAAAGATGACACGCTTTTTGTTTTGACAGTACCAAAGCTGCAATGCCTCCTGCTCGCATGGGTTTGCAAGAAGAGACGGGGAACCTTGCATCCACCTTTTCCATTTGCTCCAGTAGAGAAACAAAAAAATCTGCACTGGTCCGCAGGTGCCAGCTGGTGAAGTGTTTCTCTTCTACCAGCCTTTCGTGTACATGTATTTAGAGTAGTGTTATGAAATACAAGTATTTATGCTTGAGGAATGTATTTGTGTGTCATCAGACAGCAGTATTTCTCCCCTAACATCACACTCATGCACATATATGTTTAGATGCAAGCACATGCTCTCTAGCAACAACACATATCTCAAGCTCTGTCATGCAGATGTTGAACCTGGTTTAATTCCAAAGTGGTGAATCTGGAAGCAGATGGTCAGTGCCTGAACCCGTCCCATCACCCCAGGCTCTCATATTGTTGCAGTGCATATTGCACAGTAACCCAGGCAACCAGATTCGGATCTCTTTGAGCTATTACATGCGGTCGTGCAACTCCTTGTGTCAACCACTTTTCCTGTGATTGAAAAAACAGGTGCCGTAGGACTTCCTGCCAGGTGAAGCAGGCTTTGATGACAGAATCAGATGTGATAAAAACTAAATTAACTCAAAATCTTTTGTTGGAATCAGTCGGTCCTTCTGATGGGATCGAAAACTGCATCCTGGGACCACGCTCGGTCGTTATAAGAAATTACCATTCTGGGCAAACGCTGAATTTCTTCTTATCTAATGAGACTCCGATGAAGATTTTATCCCCTTATGTTTCAGCTTTTGTGTACAGAACGTGCATTTTTTCAGGAACCTAAGTTTCAAGATAATGACAGAGACAAAGAGATATCACTAGATTTAAAGCCCAGATGTGGGAGGCTGAGTCACTTGCATAAGAATTAACAAACCCCGGGTTGTGTATGTGTGTGTGCTCGTGTGTTTTCAAAGGTATGCAGGATGGTTGAATTCCTCTCTGAAATGCAGGAACCATGCAGGCATTCCCAGCCATGCAGCGGCGCTCCGTACGGAAAGCGTCCAGCCTTCCTCGCTCCGAGCTTTGGTTCATGTGACTCAGTAATCACACACTGGTGTGTTTCTTTCATCTCCCACTACAGCTCTACTTCATGTTGATGGTTTTGTATTTAGCATTTATTCATCAGAAGCCCTTTGACCTGAACAGCTGGTAATTGAGTGGTAAAGCTTGATGAGAGGTGCTACTTTAGCACCCACCCTACCCCTCTAATGCACACTGACAGGACTGCCTGGGCCTGGTTGCCTGCTGGCAGCAGAGAACTGGAGCGCTCTCGCTGATTACTGGCAGATGAGAAAAGAAGATTTCTTTATTTGTTATTGAGGGTCTAATATTCTTGTTTGGGAATATTTTAGGGGGGTATTCTTTGATTGAGCTGCAAAGGAATGCCTTTAATCGTGGCTACAAAGGCTCCGAGGAGATATGTTCCCGTCGGTTTTTGCAACAGATCTAGACAGATGAGGAGGAGTGAGCATTGTTAACAGTCTGTGGGGAACGGTTTGCGTTGCTTGTGGTTTCTGGTCCCTGTGAAATGGAGACTCGGTGATTTGGTTTCCCAGGCTTCTCTTTCTCGAGGGCCATACAAAAACCCAATCAAGCCGTTTCAGACTGTCCTGGCGGCTGTTTATAGCCCAGCAGCAGCAGCTTCTTGCAAGTGGTAGGTGGCACGATGGTGGCACATGGAGAGCATTCACAGCCATCTGTATTTAAGTGTTGTGGACAGATCTAAATAGATCATTATGCTACGTTGCAGAACAGAGACACCGTGTCTGTTGAGGTTGTTGTCCTCTGCGACTCAGAAAGCCAAAGGAAAGTAAAAGCTGCCACTCCTTCTGAGCCTTTTGGCTCAGCTTTGGGATTATCATCTCCTTTATTAGGTATGATTGCACAGCCCTGTGCAGCGACATGTTTAATAGCAAAGAAAGAGCCAAACATGATGAAGTTAGCCTAAAGATTCAAAGTGATTTAGCAGTAAAAACGTATTACTAGTAGCTCTTTCTCAACTTTTCTCCAGGTCACAGCATCACAAGAAGTAAAGCCATTGAAGTTTTTTTTCTTTTTTTTCCTTTTCGATTTCTTCTTCCTTAAAGGCTACGTTCAACTCTCGGCCTCTAATTTAAGTCTGGTAAATGCAGATTGGTGAAGGCAGCTGGCAGGACAGCAAACGAGGGACGCCAGGGGGTTCGTGCTGCCCTGCAGTTTGCCTTCCCTCCCAAGCAGTTAAGACAACATGTCAAGGTCTGAAAAACAATATTTAGGGCAAAATCCTCATCTGTTTTCATACAACTCTGGTTTGCAGGAGCAAAGTCAACATTACTTTTATGTATTTAGGAATGTTATGATTTTAAAAAAGAATTTAATTCATTACTTGTCCCTATTTTTCCTGGAAATCTTTGTGATGCAGAAGCAAAAACTGGAACAATTTACAAAATCCCCTCCAACTCATATCCACCATGCAACAGGTTTTAACAGATGGTTGCCCTTGTTAGAGCTGCGTATCACCACTAATTTCCTGCACTGATTCTATTCAACACAAACCTAATTCAATTTGATTCAGTTTAACAACAATTTAAATCAAATCAAAATGAATTTATACATAACTTTTTGCACCGAAGATCAGCAGTGCTTTAAATCAAAATAGTGATTAAATAAAAAGCAGCATTTAGCTGTTTTGCTACAAACAAGTGGAACAAACCGCCAGTAAGATAAAACTTTCACCAAATGTAGAAATGTTTAAATGCAGGTTAAAAACTTTTCTTTTCTTTTCCAGCTATAAATAAAGTCTGCACCGTAGCTGATTCTTGCTGTGTTTTTATTCTTTTTTATTTCTATTTCAAAATGTGTAATGCTTTTAATGTTTTTATGTAAAGTACTTTGAACTGTTGTGTACGTGGAATGTGCTATATAAATAAAGTGCCTTGCCTAAAATAATTTCAGATATTAAATTATAAATAACGGTTTATGTACCTAAGAATAAAACCTACCCAAATTTAAAAACACACCTAAATATTTATTGTCTCTCTCACATTAATACAGATAAGGCACACAAAAGCCCTGCACCCCCACACACCATTTTACATAAACTTCAATCCCTAATGTCAGGCTTGATATTTAGAGATGTTTATGGAACAATACAAAATTTTATTGAATATTAAAAACGCTCTTAGAAAATTGTTTTTGTAAAGCAGAGCTTTTTACATGACCATCTAAATCGGATATCTGTGAGTAATCAGATTACTTTAATAAACTGATATGATAGATTTACATGCACCTCTGATATACAACATTAAAAAAATAGTCTTTTGCAGTTATTTGTTGGATTTATTTCGGCATTCATACGTACGTGATGACATCACTTCCTTGTTTTGGTGTTTGTGATACAGGACGGAGCCCTACAGTTTTAGCGTTAGCTGCTAATGTGAGAGGTGATGAGCACTCTCCCACCACTCCTGCACCTCCGTATGCACACGTTGTCCTGTACAGATGTTGCCGCCACTGCTCACGTCGACCTGTCTTCTAAGCGTGCGGGACACTTTGATGTGCATAACGTTCACAGAAGAGATCACATATAAATCGCATTTAATAAGAAATATGAACAAAAAATCTGAATCGAGCATCATGGCCTTCAGTCTGAACACAGTTTTAGCACTTGAATTAATTTCCACACGTCTTTAATCCCCTGCACTGGAGAATGTTGTGTTTCTACCCCAACAATGCTCCTCATGTCTCGTTCTGTTTTGTTTTTTTTCTTCTATCTTTCGGTTCCACTCTGGTTCTCTGAATCTGCTTTCTTTCTCGCTTGCTCTCCCTCTCTCCTCCTGACAGACATGCACCAGCCCTTTGCAGCCCATTACGTCAGTTTCCCTACCCGGAGTGCCAGCTGTTGATGTCACCCTTGGGTCGTTTTAATTTAGGGATTTCCGTTGGGCAAGATGAGGGGGAGCCCCATGACCTCAGCCCACAGCCACATGAAGAGGCCCACTGGGGCAGAACCAGGCCGAAGTCTGCCCTGTAACATGGCTGAGATGGGCAGGGCTTTATGGTTGGGGAGAACAGCTTCACTGGGTGATCGTTAACTGATAAGCGTGCTCAAATACCTAATCTATTCTATCATGTCGGGGGGACAATTCAAGAGCCTCCCCTGGTTGCCGTGCGGCTCTTCGTAACCGTGGCAGCACGTCTGCGACGTGCAAACACTGCTGGTATCCCTTGAGCTCTTAAATGTAGTCTTTCAGCAGGTCTGAATTTTCTCCCTTTCAGAAGGGATCAAATGTTCCTGCTCAGGGTATCTCTCTTTCTTTCAGTTCTCCCGGCTTTGAGTGGGAGTGAACATCACCATCCATTTAATTGATTTCACTGGGTGCCAGAAGTTTTCCTGTTGATATCAGGGGTTAAGAAGCAACTCCTCAGTTTGCAGGAACTTTTTCTTGTCTGCTTTTATTCACGTTTCTTATTGTAGTTTAGGATTTTATATATGCTTTTCTAAATAATTTGTGAAAACCTTCAAATAAGATTTAATCCATAATGCAACAAGGTTAATGAAATGGAAAAATGTTCAGGACGCCTTAGTGGTTTCATCATTAACCACCAGTGCTGTTTGTGTCCTCCTTACCCTTCTGCACATTCACAAAGCTGCGTTTTGCAATGTATCAGCATTTCTTATTCACATATGTGATTGTTTCATTATTTTTCTTGTGTTTTCCTGCAGTATCACCCTCTTTCTCTGTGCAACACAAGCGATGATGAACGCCAAGAGAGTGACTTCATCACCATCGTCAAACTGGAGCACAGGGTAACCTCCTGTCTGCCGCTGCTCGATAAGGTACACCACAGAAAAGCAGAAACATGTTTGGTGGCTGTTCCTGATTTGTTTGCACTCGTAATTAATCTGTTACAACAACAAACGTCCTGCAGACATGGAGGTAAACTTGTCAGGTGTATGTGGTGTTATGGTGAAGAGGGACGGATGCACATTAACATCTTAAGAGCAAAACAGCTTTACTGGGATGTGTACGCTGTAATCCGTGTCTTTCTGATACCTTAAAATCTATTGCAAGGTAAAGCAAACAGAAAAATCACCTTAGTCCCTTGTGGGCCACCATAGGCTGGAGACTTTTAAGAGAAGTCCCAGTTTTGAAGCAATTTTTTTGGCCTAGCTTAATGTTGTGTTCAGAACAGAGATCTGTCAGGGGTGAGGCCTTGGACAGAAGAGGGGGGAGGTAGTAGGCAACGCTCGGTGCTGCTATGTAGCAAGTGGCTACGAGCCCTGGCTCTACATGTAAAGCTTTCAAGCTCCAGCTGTCACTGGTCCGATCTCAGCCAGCCAGCCGGCCAGAACCAGACACTCAGGGTTCTCCATTTCTGCTTCCCTCTAATATGAATGCAGCCAGACATCCATAGATTCCACCCACAATGGTTGAGATGCATGTGTAACTTTGACGGAGCTGACCTAAATCTCCCCTGTGTTTAAGTATTCTACCATGCAAACACTGGTTGGCATCCTCCAACTTTAAAGCAGTTCAATTTAAACTGTTACTATTTTTTTCCGCCCCCCGTTTTTCAAGTGGTGACAAATTAGCAGGCAGGAATATAGTTAGACGACTGCCTTTTTTTAGCCCGTGTTTTCTTTTCCCCCAAATTTAAAGCCATGTTGAGGAGCTGGCCGCCATGGCGACGATGTACAGACATTCCCACACTTCCCCGTTCCTCTCTTCCTCCTCCTGTTGCTCCGTCAGTGGGGAGCCAAAAAAGAGGGCTGTCAATCACGGCTGACCCAGGAAATAACATTTTGATTAAGGCCTTAATGGCAACACTGTGTTGCCCCCCCCATAAACAAAATGTGCTCCCTTCCTCGTTGCGAAAGTACCCTTGAAAAAATAGCAAATGCTTCCGAGTGCTTTCTCCTTCCCTGCTGATAGCTTTGAAATCCGGAGAAGTGAAGGAGGGAGGAGGAGCTGTGTGTGTGGGGTGAAGCTTGAGGAAGAAGAAGGGAGTTGGGGGGGTAGCGGGGGTCTTGTTGTTTTGGCTGCTTGAGAAGTATGCACTGCAATAAACTCAACTCCAGCCACCTGCATCCCCGCTTTCTTAGGGAGATGTAGCGCTTTTGGTTGCGGTGAATTTATTGGGGATTCAACATGCAGCTGCTGAGTTTCGCTGGGAGTCGTTTGAAGCGGATCAATCAGCTGTTACAGGATGTGCGGTCCCGGTTCGGCCTCGGTCTCTTGGATGGGACCTGCTTACAATTTAGTCTGGCTGCAACCTGCCCCGCAAATCTATAGACACTCCAACAGCCGCAGAGGGTTCATGTTGCACCACATACACTTAGAATAGAGCACAAACCAAACAAAGCGAAGCTCAAAACCTTGAGGGATAAAGTTTCATTGTTGTCCTTTGTTTTTATATTGGTTTTCAGAGATTCCTGTTTCCTTACTGGCCTGGCAGAACATTCTGCTTGATTATAGTCTGAATCCTCTCAAGTGTTTTATTAAGGCAGCTTACTCATGTGTGAAAGGGTATTAGAAAGGCTTGAAACAAGTTTTCATGGCTAAAATTGGGTGTGAAGGAGCCAACGTAATCTCAAACAGTAACTTAATTTATCTTAAAATACATATAAAATAACCAGTTTAGTAACAGTGTTGGAGATAGAAGACGTGTACTGTTTGAACAGCTTTCATATGACTTACAAAGCAAGATCAGAGAGGATCTTTGGCTGGATACGAGCTTGTAAAACTTGGTTAGATAGAACATTTCTGTCTGTTTACTGCTCTTTACCACATTCCTCACACATGATCCCTGATCATCTTGAAAGATTGGTCACTAATTATGTCCCAGCAGGTCTTTTACACGTTGTTTAGACATTACATACATCTTCAAGTAATGAAGGAAAGATCTTATGCTTTGTCTCCAGATTCTGTGCATTAGACCTTTAAGCATCGCCCTCTTCTGGTTGCACCACCCTCTCCCACATCCACGCAGTGTTAGTGGATGAGTCACAGGATGAACACTTTGAAGTTTTTAATAACTACATTAGCAATGCAGTTGATTATAAGACATTTTCTTGGCGTGTATGCAGGGTTAAAAGTGTAAAAAATGCTCTTATGTTTCAGTAGCATTTCTACACACTTCTGCTAAGTTAACCTCAATGAAACAAATCTGTAAAATCAGAAGTGATCATTAGAAACCCACATGATTCTTCCCGACGGTGTACGGCTGCTTCCGTCAGCTTGTGTTTCCAGTGCAGTTGACTATTTGCAAATGCTTGAATCAAAAACCTTCAACCGCTCCTGTGGTTTTGCATCATTACACAACACAACACAAGCAGAGGCCATGGGCTTTCTCTGCCAGCATGTTGTGCTGCAGTGGAAGTGATCTATCCGCTCTCTGCTTTCCTGCCCGGCTTGTCTGTGCACACTGAAGCTCTCGAAAGCTTCTGCTACTTTGAAGAAATGCTCTAATCTGCACCTTTTCAGGTGAATTTGAAGTCGTTTTGGGGAAACGGCTCCTGCAGTGATTGAGTCTTTGGTCGGTGTCTTAACTTGTCTCATACAGAGCCTCTTTTATTGATTCTGCTCAGATGAAAAGGCATCTCGGTCCGATTGTGCAGTAATCCTGTTTTCTTTAACTAGGGCTTTCATGTTTCATGTGTGTGTGTGAATGTTGTGTTACTAGATCACATTATTTTAAGTGTAAATTTCCTAAACTTGAGGTGGATAAAAGGGAAATGACAGAATTTGGGCTGATTACATATTGTAATCATGCAAACAACCAACAGATAAAAACAAGCAAGTCTGAAGTCTAATGTTTGACTAAAAGTCTATAAAATTATTATTAATTTTCTTTTAAAAGGGGAAAAAAAGAACTTCTTCTGCACAACCAGTATATCTTTACACAATAGCAAAATGCTTTAACACTCTACATACCATTGGCATCCTAAACAAAACACTATTTAAACCCCAAGCAGTGATATGGAAATGCAACAAAAACATGCGAAGACCTCTGTCCACTTCAGCGCTCCTGCTAACCACAGCAAGCCACACAAACAAGGTGTCGTATGAAAACAGAGACTCTGCTGATTACAAAGATGTCTGTCTCATCACCATGATAAAAACCTGTGTGATCTAACTGCCAAAAAGTAAAAAAAAAATCATAAATCATGTCTAAGTTTTACTGCTTTGTGGTCAAAAGTTGTGTTTCATTTAAACTCTGCTTATGTCTAATTTTCATGACAATAAAGGAGATCTTATATTTAAGTATTTTACTTTTGCTGTTTTATACTATCTGAAGGGTAATTATGTCTGGAAATTAGCAGAAGCGCTTTCTGTGTTGGTGGGCTTTCATCCAGTCCTTCAATTTCACGTAAATTTACTCTGACAAAGTAACAGATATCTGGCTTTTTTACTTTTGTAGTCATTTCAGTCTATTCATACAAAACTCGTATTTGTGAAAATAAACTTCATTTATTTCAGGTTTGTCATGAGGCAGATAAAAACCTCATCAGGAAAAGGTCTGAGAGGTGACTCCATTTAGACAAGAATTGTGTCACTTTACTTGGAGCTTTTCAAGGAGCTTGTCGAGTTTTCTTTGTTGGAAAATCTGGAGCAGCGTTAGCTCTGTTTCTATCTCTGTCTGTATCTGAAGAGTTAGTTAGACGTTGAAGGAATTCACAAAATAAAGTAATAAATTACTACTCAATTCTAGTCAGTTCTGGTTAAACTCAACCGTTTTCATCTAAAGAATTCACTTTACTATAATCTAAATCAGTCCTGCTTGTGTCCAGGCGTTAAGGGGATCATTTCTGATAATGGACACGTTGTCGGGTATTATCGCTTCGTAATAATTGGGTTTGTTACAGGTTGTAAAATCACAGCCGATCATCTTCTTAAAATTGCTTTAGCTGGTTTTTGTTTTTCTCAAAGAAGACTTCAACCTGAAGTTAAGAAGTTTAGAAGTAAAATGTCCTACTGTCGTGTTTTCATGCAGAATACCCCTTTTGTTTGTTGCCACGGCAACTACAGCTGAAATACCGCAGTGTAGCTTTAGTTGTCAAACAGTTAAATCAAAATACTGCCTGGTCTCTCTTTTTCATGTTTGAACATTTCCAAAATTAGTTGCTTGTTTGACTGTTTTACGGTTTATTGGGACGCACATCAGATCCTGAAAACGATCCAAGAAGTAAATTAGATTTTTTTTTTCCTGGAACACCACTGATCTAGTTAAACCCAAATAATTTCACCCGCTTCATGTTAGCGATCGCAGCAACTTGCCTACCTCCGGGGCACCGTTTAGAGATAAAGACGATGAAGAAGGTGATGTGTGCTGCTGTTGCCATGGTTATCATGTGTATTGGAAGGACACACCATCAAAGAAGAAATTGGAAACTATAGGGATAATTAATCAAGACGGCAGGTTTGAGGTCCACGTAATCATCCAGGTTTCTGTGGTTAATGAGAAACACATCACCGCTTGTGAATAATATTTACTTTAGCTCGCATTAGTTGCAGATGGATGAAAAATACTTGAGGTACTTTCTTCAAATTCAAAATACCTAATGGGCTAAAGAGTTAATTGGACAACTTAACAAGATTTTGATGTTGAGGCTCACATGCATCACTCCTCACGATGTAGTTGGAACGATGATAAGATTTACCTGGGGGAGGGGGGGGGGGGGGGTTGGGTATTAGAGCAAAAGTTTCACAACTTAAATTGACTTAAATAGATTTTAAGGTGGACGTTTTGTGGAGACTGAGGCAGATTGTGACTGTCGTAGTGCAGCTTGAGTTGACCGGCTGAACCAGCCTGCAGGCTTCGCTCCATTAAACAAGAAAATAAGTAGCAACTCATAAACTGTGCTCTTAATGGTTATATCGGTCTTCTGCTGGGGTTTCGCTTTCAAAGCAGGGAGAGTCTTACCAGTGACAGGAAGTGGTTTAGAAAGGGAGAAGCATGTTCAGGGAGGGATAAATCATGCTCCTTATGACAGTGTTTTTGTCTCCTTCTATCTTATTGTTTGTAGGGAGTGACAGACACCTCTGGCTATGGCTTGTAATGCTTTTTTTTTTTAAAACACTTTTTTTTTTTTTTTTTTTTTTTTTTTTTTTGCGAAGACTGGCTGGAAATGAAATGGCAGCTGCCTTTGGCATTTCTTCCCCCGGTAGAAAAGTCCAATGTCTCCAGCTCATCTGAGACAAGTCAAAGAGGAGGAACATAGGGGGAACATCTGGAAAAAGATAGATAGCTCAGCTTCTTGAGAGTAAATGTAAAAAGCAGCAGGTACACAATGGACATTTTGGCCGGTATGAAGTGCGTCAGTGTGAGCAGACTTCTGGATTTGCTTTGATTTCTCTCCCAAAAAAATTGTTATTTGCTCGTCTGGGCCAGAAAGTTTCACTGTTGCCTTCAAAGGAAGAAAAATAACTTCTGTGTCTTTTTTTCTGCAAGTCAGAGCCAGACTTATTAACTTTTGCTACTTTGGCTTCGCTTTGCATATAGACTCGGCCATAACCGTTCACATCTTAAACCAGTGTGTGCAGCTTTTTCTAATCAATATTTTTGAGGCAAACAAAACACACACACACACAGTCCAGTGTTAGATAAACTATAAATCCACTGCATAAAAACTCCACACAGGGACATTTTATCTGCTTTTCAGTCATTATGATTAAACCCACCTGTTCCTCATATAAAGCAATAGCTTTTAAAATCAGTGCATAATTTGCTTTTAACTGGCAGGCATGCAAATCTGGGAAATCATTGCAAAGTATTTCGTTACTGAGTATGGAAGCCTGCAAAACATAAACAGATCTACCATCAATGTGATACAATACGTATCAGAGCTCTCAAATTACTTTTCCCAACATTTCAGACCTTAATTAATATGTTTTCAGATTAGATATAAAGTTTCTCACCCTTATTTAAGGGCAGGTGATTTTAATCTAAATAAATAATAATGACCCATGATGTCCTTTAAGCAGCTGCCTAGCACTGAAAATTAAACTACTATAAATCAGTAAGTTTTCATTAAAACTGACTGCAAAACTTTGTAGACTGGCAAAGTTAAAATGGTAGTACTCTGTCATTGCATCAATACCTCAAATGGATGGGGGCGTTTTTTCAGGATGATCGGGCGAGTATTCCCAAAACAATAACCGACAAACTCTTCTGCAGATAGGGAAGGAATTTACAAGCACTGATACTTGCCAGAGTATACGAGCACTAATTGCTGACCCTTTAAGGTTCCACACACTTATGCTTGAAGGTTTTTTTTTAATGATTCTGACATAATATTGAAAAATAAAATGAAAAAAATGTATTTAACTCCTTTTCAGTCATCTTTTACCAACTTTCATTCAGAGAAACATCCTTTTTCAGGTCTTTAGTCTTCAGATATCCAGCTGAATGTGAGGGTGCCCTTGTTCATTCTGTACAGAGAGTGCTTCATAAACAAATATTTCTCTTGTTTTAACTGTTCTGAACATGTTTTACAGATTTATCTCCTGCCACTTTGACACTGCATGCCTTTCCAAGTCTTTTGAAACAACTGCAGTTACAGATTAACCAACAGCGATCTTCTGTTTATTCCTGTTTGATCCCAAAGACACAGTTTTTTCCTTCCCATTTTCCCATTAGGCCATGTTATTCACCACATTAATGGGAAAATAACTCAGCAGGAAGTGTTTAGCTTTGCATCTTAATGACTGCCCTTTTCAGTCAGTGTATTCGTTACGGCTCTTACTGTACCCATGATGTAATTTGTAGTTTGATTAGCGTGTCTCCTGCGATTGTTCGTTTATTTTGTCTTTTGAGACAGATGGTGTTCATACGGCGGAGGTATTTTGCTGAGCTGGAGTCCTCTTTCCCTGTTTCTTTTTACCATGATGCAAATATTAAACACTCAGGGTTTTTAATAAAACCACACAATGGGCACCTTTGTCATGATGTTCCTTTATCCACCTACACAAGTAGAATCACAACCCCATCCCTCACCAACGAGAGCTGCTCCCTGCTCTCCTCCTGTGTTTTTTTTTTTTTTTTTTTTTTTGTTGGAGTTAGCACTGACTTTAGTTTTATATATTTTTTTGTTAATGTTTGCATCTATTTAGGTAAAATATGGGTGTCTGGTGAGCAGGAAAGCAAGTTCAAAAGAATTATGACATATTGGATGTTGAAGCTGTTGGGGCTTTTTTTTTAGAGGTGGACTAGAAATATATACTTAGCTTTTCCATTATATGGTAATCGTTTAAGTACTTATCCAAAAGTTTGTCAAAAGTATAAGTTTGCTGTGATATGAAATAGATTAAATGATTTTTACAAAAGATATTTTTTTAAGTCACCATTAATGTCTCCTGTTTGGAGAGGTTTCAGTTTAGCATTAGCTTCTGGATAGCTAGCATATCCCTGTCTTCATGTGCTATGGGAATTACAGAAACGAACACTTGCCCGAGGTCAAATTTGCACATCAGCGCCCCTTTCGTCGTAACAGGAGAACTCGAAATTTTGGTACTCGAGTTGCCGAGAAGAGGTCAGATTTGACCTTTCAAAATGGTGGAGAGCAGCGAAGAAATTGTAGATAGTAAGAAATGTGCAGACTAATAAAAATGTTTTTACTCATGTTAGCTGATTGTGTAGTATAAACAACTTATGCATTTCCCCTTCGTGTCAAATAAAAATGCTGTTATTCTTTGTTATAACCTAGCAAAGCTTGTGCTAGCTACAGCTAGCATTAAGTCCAGGACTGTTTTACCCATGTACCAGCTTATCATAAAGTTTCTGTCTGCCATTTTTATTATACTACAACCACAACAGCACTTGAAAAGAACAACTCGTAATTTCCTATTTGTAAGTGGAAAATATTATCTTTCTCATAGCGCATGAAGGCAGTATAAGAGGAGAGTTAACAAATGATGCTAATGTACTGTCGATACTCCATTAGGAGGGTCTTTAACACTTTTGTTTGCTATTTTTTTACTGTAAAAGTGTTGTGTAACAAAATATGGCAGCATTTGCAAAGAGGAGACCAGATACAGATGTTACAGAAATGTTTCTCTTTCTGTGTCGTTTCACAAAGTTTGCAACTACTACACTAACAACACTATCAAAAGCTGTTGAATGTAACTACTGTTAGACCATACTTTGACATTCTTGTTATATTTTTAATGGAAATGAGCCTGGTGTGTATTTATTAAAAAGCTAAAGTTTATTTATACATTTTTCTGCTAACTGAATAGAAATACAGCTTTTTTCAGACATCCCAATTATTGAAGCGTGGTGGTGTGGGAGTGATTATACTGTACAGGGGTGTCGTTTTAATAGCAGGTCTGCACGAGGTGGGGGGATTATCAGGCATTGGGACAAGCTTTTGTCGGTGGAAGAGACCTTTCGCAGAGAGATTTGCTTAGTGTGCAGCCCAACAATGAGAAGTGTACTTCAGGTTTCCCTACTTAGTGGGAAGTGCATTCCTCTTTTTGTCACCGCTTTAAAAACAAGTGGTGTCCTTTTGCATTGCATAGTCAAGTGTGGTTTTTAGAAGATTGATTTTGGTGGCCTGTGAGACACAAAAAGAAAAACATACTGATTTAAAGTGTGTGTTCAGGTGAGCAGTTGGGATACAAAAGCAGAACATGGTCTTTTTGGCTTTTGAAAGGGCTTGGCTCCATATTGAAGCTTGTTTTAGCCTCTGGAGCAAAGACAGGAATCTCCATAAAGTTGCATAAAACATGAACGGTTGTTTATATCTGTTCAGATGCAGATGGACACCTCGGGTTTTTGGCCAAACACTCACAAATCCCACGGTGCAGCCGGAAAGCGGTGACAGTTTATTAATATAATACCCTTCAGTCTGCTAAATGCCAGGAGTATTTGAGCTCCTCTGTGAAAGTCCAAGGCTACACAGGCCTGCAGGTCGCAGCTTAGCACGTCACCTTGACCTGCAGCATTGTTGACGTTCAGCACTGCCAGCGCTATCATCACTATTCCCAACAAGGTGTGAGTGATTTGCAAAGGGTTTCTGCTGCACTCTCTCCACTCATCCTGCCATGTCTTGCAGATTTCCCTCCGGATGCCAGCGTTGCTAAGCTAAACATTGACTCTGAGCTGATGGCACAGCAAACTCTCTTTCCAACACATACATAAGATCTGGAAGAGGTGCTGTTTGCTTTGTAAGGTGATGTGTTCAGATGCTGGCTCTCTTTTCCCAGTGACTGACGATTAGCAGCTTGTTGCTCTCCCTTTCTCACATTTCTGATGTGCTGTTTTCCTTTCCCCCTCACTCAGATGACACTGGTTCTACACCATCTGTGTGGTTACTCTATGTACGTGCGGCTATGCAGGTTTCTCCTCATAAGCAGTCCAAGTAGAGTTTGTCGTCAGCATTACTGCAAACGTTTTGGACCCAAACAGTTAGATATCTACAGTGCTGCCTAGTGGGACGCAGCTCTTCATAGAAATAGCTGGACTATCACATGCTTTTGTATCTGTGGATTGCAAAGTTTGTCCCCTTAACATGTCTTAACTGATATTTAGCTCTTTTAATGAAAAGTGGGAAGTGGCATCTGGGTCAATGTTTTATTTGCAGCTTTACACATTTAATGAGTACAAGCTACCTTTAATGTAAACAAAACTTTTAGTGCTTTCTGACTCAGTTCTGTCTCAGTTCCTGAGCTCTGTAGCAAAAGTGTCTGATCATGTTGACTATCTGAAAACTTTTTGTCTTGTATGTGGTCAACCTTCAGTTATAGCCATGTTACTGTGTTTACTGGTCAATGACTAACTACGCTGTCCAGCAACTTGAAAGATAGATGAACTAGTCCACTTTTGGCCCAATTGATTAATCCAGGTGTGTCTAGCCATTACCGTTGTGGTTACGAGGTTGGACACACCTGGATGAATCAATTCATCCAGTAATGAAAGACAGGAAACAAAGGAGTTGTTCTAAGTTCAGGAAGTAGTGGAGCTGTCCAAAAAGCCCATTATTATTATTATTATTATTTTTTTTATTATTATTAGTACATCTTCTCCACTTTCTTCAGTGTATTGACTATTTAGTCTGGTGTTCTAGTGAAAACAGTTTTTTTTTATTATTTATTAGTTAGCCAGAAGACTTTTGTTACACATAGTCCCTAGACAGATGTTAAAATGTCACAAAGTAAAATTACAATTACATTACAAAATTACAATTATAATATATATAGTAAAAGAGACATTTAAGCTACAAGCACATACAAAGAAACTACAGACCAACAGTCAACAACAA
>JBAMHX010000017.1:3012394-3031917 GCA_037177515.1 Pseudomugil tenellus
TACACACAATTAGACCTACATATGCAGCCTCAAAGTCAGGTAAACAGTATTTAGAGCAAACGCTGTGCTTAAGTTGGAAGACGTGATATAACTCTGTAGCGTCTGGGAGAATTTTAACGTAGCCTGATCATATCCAGCCAGGTTTAGTATTTTCTTACTTCATTATTGTATTTGACCCTTTATACATATGTTCCATTTTTATTTGTAAATTCTTCTGTGATAGAAATAATTAAAACAATGTGGATCCATTTTATCATGTAAAAACGATGAAAAAGCAGATTTTATCTTTCAGATCCTGTTAAAGTGTCCTAACTCATAAAACTGTGCAGCATGGCATCTAATCAAGTCAAGTCAAACAAAGTAAACCCAAACATAAATGTAAGCTAGGAAATGATTTGCACATGCTGTATCTTCCTCTTCTGCAAGTATCTCTCACTGCATCCAGCATGAAAACGGTGCAGAACGGGCTTTTCTTGCAACCTATAATCATCCGGGACAAACTCAGAAGGTTGCATCCAGTGCAGACTTGATTTCAGGAAATAGGAAACGGTCTCATGGTTGCAAGATCAGGTGAAGAGGGAGGGTGGGAAAGAAACACATTGCAGTGCATTACCACTTTGTCCTATTCATCCCATTTAGTGGCTTTTGACATTTTCTTTTCCATAAAATTGCATTTCAGAGCAGTTTCCCACAGCTGCTGATCCTCTAGAAGCTGTTTGTAATGCTAAAATATTAAAAGGAAGAGCAACGGAAATCCAGGTTATTAATTAGGAGTGAATTATTGCATTAGTCACACAACTTTATTAATAAATTGTTGGTCTAAACTTAGACTCCTGAGGACAGCCATGCATTAGTTTTAGAGATGCTTCCTTTTTTTCATGATGTTTTTTGAAGGAAAAGCTACAAAATCACCTGTTTTCAATGCCAGTTTGCTACCCCTTCCCTCATTTAGACATGTGCTGTGTCGCCGTAATGGTTCCAGTGTGCAAGTTTGGTGAAATGATAGAGCAGAGAGAATCGGTCTTAGACCTGTAGATCCACAACTCTGTACTCTGTCATTAGACACTTGAACACAGCAGCACCACAGCCTGCTCCGCTCCTTCCTCTCACTCTCTGCTTTTTATTTTCCTTTACCTCTTCCACTCTCACTCTTTACTCCCACACTTATTCCACAGCATAGTGTGAGTGACTGAGTTACTTGGGCCTGAATTAAAGAGAGTATGATGCTTTTTGGTTTTGCATAAAGCCTCACGGCAACCTGTGTGAATTCTTCAGTAGAAGGAGGTGCTGAATCCACAGCCGTAACACACAAAGTCTCATTTGTCTTCAATAGATTAAACTTTGTTTGCCTTTTTGTTTATTTTTTTCCCATTTATTTATATACTACCAGTTCAGAGATAAAATAATCTCAATGCATTTGAAAGATGCAGTCCAGTTATCATCCCACTATATCCAAGTCATTACATTCCAAATGTAAAATTTGATCAGAATTTTGTTTAGACAATTTCTAACTACTTTCCTGTGAATGGATCTTCCCTTTAGTTAAAAAAGGAAGAAGCCTCCAGAAGAACCAGTTTTAGGAAGAGTAATCATCTTTCTGGACCAGTTAAAGGTTAGCGATTAAAGTACTGAACTGCCTGTTATCACAGATTACAGATCATAACTTGTACGGAGAAAATTCCTAGTTGTAGCCAAGAGCCAGAGGAATCCTGGTTTATGGAGCTCAGAATTGCATTTTTGCTTTTATTGCAGATCATGTGTTTCCTTTTGGGGTGTTTGCAGCAGAGCATGAAGCTGCTGGAAAGAGGGCCTGTAGGAGTTTTCTCTGTCATTTGGGGGTACTTTTACACCTAAGTTTTTTGTAAAACTTAGGTTTTCTGTAAAAACATGTCTAAAACCAACTGAAAAATGTGCTTACTGTGATTAACTCACATGAGAGTAGAAGTCGCTACGATGCAGAAACACAATAATTATTAATGAGTTAGATCGTTGCAGTCGGCTGAATAATGACTGAAGATGTTTCCATCTGAGAGGTCTGTGTTTACCCTGTGTTTGGTTAAGTTCCTTCACTTGTTATGCATTTTTTTAAATGATTGTTACTGATTATTAAATGTTTATGCTGGAATTTGGCTACAACTACTTCATTATACTGAAAATTTTGTTATTTAAATATTTAGAGTTCTTATATTTTGATTCTGAAATCAAGTTTATCATCTATGTGGATTAATTTCTTCTAAATTATTATACATCTTGGCTAAGTGAAAGGAGCAGTAAAATGATTAAAACTACCTATAAAATGAGAAATATATTAATTTGATACAACAACATTAAAATATACAAATAACTTTAATGGATCTAAAGATTAAGACCGACCTGTCGTTGCCAACAGATGTCACTCTTCTCATGATTATAACTCCTGAACCGTATACGATATCTCAAAAATTCAGAAACCACCAGAAAGTGGAGAAATAGATCTTTTCGCCTATATAATTGTCATAGCGATAGACGTCGGGACACCCGCACTACAACCAGTCACAGACGAGATTCAGGAGTGCATCACTCATTTGTAACGTCAGCTTCCAGTACCGTAACTCCTGAAGCATTTGCACAAATACAAAATTCAAACCGCAGTGGTAAAAGGGTTAAATAAGGGAAACCAGTTGAGGTGGATGCGTTACCATCTTCTTGGATCCCTCTCAGTGGAGGAAGGAACCCTCTGGAGAGATGATGGCTCATAGCTTCATATGGAAATCAATTGGTGTGTAAATCAAAAGTTTGACTACAATTATCATATCTGCCATAATTCTCATCACATTGGATTCAGGATAACGCAGACTGTCACTCCCATTCATATCAAACCAGAAAGAGCAACGCCGTTATCAACTTCTGCTCCTGAGCTCAGTGAGACATTGGAATGAAAAGTGTACCAACAAGCAGCAGGAGGTGGGTGGGGAGATGGAAGCCAGACGAAACCTGCTCCCCTCCACAACCCAGACCAGAAAATGAAATGACCGTGGACAGAAATGAAAAACTCAACAAACACTGACACATTAACGAGAAAGGAGATATTTCCATGGAAAAGTCCACAGCCCAGTCTTTGATGTCAAATAAAGACATCAGAGCAGACGTAGTTTGTTTCTGCTTGGTCAGGAGTGTGCAGTGATGCCAGCTTGACTCACACAGCACACTTTGTCAGGGTTGTAAACAAACAACTGGCTGGTTTCAGGACGGCCACCCACCGCTGGAGAGTCCAGATCACTGGCTCCGACTGATGTTTATGCAGGATGGTTAATGTAAAGGTTTTGGATTGGTCTGTATGTGTGACTCATCTTCTCCCGATGCCTCATCTCTCGAGCTGTTTGAAGCGGTCGCGTGTTTTCTTTTTACAAGATAAAAACATCATGCAATTGAATTTTCATATTAACAATATGGTTTCATTCTGTCTGGAAGTTTTATGTCCTGGTTTGGATTTGCTTCCACCACACCGTGGAAACATGCGAGACCTGAGCTCTGCTTGCAGTGACGCTATCTGGCCCTTCAGGTCTGCTTGTGACGGCTCATCTTAAGGGAAATCTCCACAGCGGCTTCACCCTGAAACGATCCCTCACCGTTTCACAAATCACCACTAAGCTCCACTCTTGTTTTCCCACGCCCTGCGTCAAAAATCATCGGCGTTAAAAGTAGAAGCAGACTGATGTGGTTTGAGTGTTGTTTGTTAGTTTTTGGTGATGACGTCTTTGCTGTATAGCTCTGCAAACCACAGTCATTTCCGACGCTGCAATTGTTTCTGCTTGCATGCCAAATAATGTGTAATCACATGTGTCAAGTTGCACCTCGTGAGGATGGGTGTTTACTTAACCACAGCCGTATCTCTTTCGGTTTCAACCATTACAAACCTGAAGACGTTGAAACATTTGCGCTCACAGTCCTCCTAACTGTCTTGTTAGCGTCTGACCTGCTTGTTAAAGTTTAAATATATTCCCTATTAATCCTGTAATGCAATCCTTCCGGGTCTGTGGTTCAGCAGAGGCACATGGTTTGGCAAGCCACACTTTGGAACCACTACTACTAATTCTGAGCAATAATAAAACCACACCAGTCATTTAAAAGTATATGATGATGTATTCCTGAACTATACTCCACTGTGTGTGTGTTGGATTCTTGTGCTGCAGAAGGAACTTTTGAACTCCAGGTAAAGCAAATTCCCACATGTCCAACATCCGGCTCTTTTTCCTCCCGTGTGATTGCACCTCATTCATGTCCATGCATGTGCTGAATGGACCTCAATGACTTCAATGGTCTCGTGTGTGTGTGCATGTGTGTTGTTTGTAGTGCATGAAGTGGACCGTTACGGCTTCAACATTGCATCTCTTTGCATTAATCACTGACAGATGCCAAACTCCAAACAGCGATGGTTATTTTTTTCATGTAGTATTCCATTTTGGGGTGGATTTCCAGAGTAGACTGAATAAAAACACTCAGGAGCAACAGATGCATTTATGCTTCCAGCAGGTGAGAAGCAACATGACATAATGTCCTCTCTGCTAACCAAAACCTGTTTAGGACTGCAGCACAGGAGCTTATTGTTTTTACACTGAATCCAGTCTATCACAGCACATACACCCATAACTCCCAAATAGTCAGTTTGCTGCATAAAATGTAAATGAAATCAGAATACAGTGTTGTGCGAATTTCATCAATTCATGTTTTTCCTATCAGAACAACTCATATTAGATGTGTAAACTGGAAATATCTGGAAATATTAGCTCATTTTGAATTTGATGGCAGCAATACATATTTAAATAAAAAATAGCTGAAGTAGCGTTTTAGAGAGGTAAAGATGGGGTAAAGGTACAGCAGTTTGCAACCAGCTAGCTCAGAGTTGTGAAACAATTAGATTTGGAAGGACTGATGTTATTATCTGAAGTGTATTACATCAGCAATGCCCCATTTATTTCTATTGCATGTTTTACAAGTTCATTTAAAATAATAATAAATAAAATTAGATATAAAAGCAGACGAATATAGTTAGATTGTGTCCTGATGTTTACAGTTAAGCTAATGAACTTTTTTAGATGTTCTGCTGTCGTTCAGCTCAAACTGTTTTACGAGCACAATCATTTCAAGACACTTTATTGTGATCTAATTACAGCAAATTAACATTTGTCATGTTTGTACTCATATTTCCCATTTAATGGAAAGATGTTGGTTTCTATATATGATATGTTGTTTATGTTCCAGTGGGAATAAAATATGGGTTCATGAAATTTGCAAATCATTGCATTTTGGGTTTTTTGTTTGGTTGGTTTTTTTGGTGTTTATTTATTTATTTTTTGCACAAACTGTTTGTTGAATACCAGAGGTTACAAAATTCAGCCCTCACAAACTGCAATGTCAGCTGCTGACATGGTAGAGATTGGCCAGCAATATTGGAGTCTTCATGTTAGCTAAGGCTGCGGCGGATCGCCTTAAAGCATTTTTATATCATCCATTGACCACCTGACTCACATACTCAGCCTTTAACATGCAGGAAAAGATCAAACCGAGTCTTAGTGCTGTTGTTGTTTCACTGCAGGACACTGGGGGAAGTAGCCTGAAGGTAATTCTTAAAGCTAGCTGCGAACTTCCATTTTCAACTGTTTTGCATTGCATCTGTTATTATAGATTCTGCAGCTTAAGACACTTGATGACCTCCATGTGTTGTTTCTATTTGTTTGGAGGATGCACATCTCTGCTCAACACACTAAGCACTCTAGTAGGCTTACTAACCGTGTTTCCTCTAAACTGCTTTGATTCCACTTCAGACAATAATTGAAGGTAATTTAGTTTAGTGGATATTAGAGAACGTATGTAGTAGTAGTAGTAGTAGTAGTAAATTTATTCAAGACACACAAAAGGGTCAATTTCAACAAAAAAAAACACTACACATAGTACAAAAACATATATATACATAAAAACAATAAAAAGGTACAAGTAAGCCCATAGATTAAAAAACATACAAGCTTTGTGTCCAATGCTAAAAACAGAAAAGCCACTTGTCTTCCACCCTGCTTGCTACATAGTCTTCCAGCTTTAAATCCCACAGTTCAATGGCAACATGAAAGAAACGGAGCTGTAGTAGATTTTTAGAGCCTGGTTTGAATACAAAATTGCTTCATTTGCCTGTAAGACAGATATGGAACTTATTTTTCATCATTTGGCATTTCCCCCCTTTTGTTTTCACACTATCATCGTTCCCGGTTTCATGTCACCACAGTCTCTAGAAAAAGGTTGGGATGGTTTAACGGATTTCACTGTGGGTTCACAGCTCTTTCTAGTCCGGCGTTTGGCTCCAGCATCAGGCGGAAAAGTGACTGAAGGAGCAGTGCTTTGCTTTTCCCTCTGAGGTCTGAGAAACACAATATGACTGCCACCTAGTGATGGTTCAGTACACATGCACGGAAACCTGCCGCCCCATAGCTGACCTTTTAGGTCTTATTGTGTCTTATAATAAAATTATCACTTTAAATTTGACACAATGCCATCTTTGCACTTGTCCTTTAACTTCAAGCTTTTTTTCTGTCTCCTTCAGGCTCGCATGGCGCTGGATAAAGGAGCTAAGGCAGTTATCTTCGATGTCAGTGATGACGCCAACGTTGCCGCTGATGTGAGATTCGCACCTTCTCTCTCGTTTTCTAATACATAAAACTAAAAATGTCACCTGTAGTCGCTTATCTTGTATTTTCTCTTCTGTTTCTTTCTTACCACCTTAATGTGACCCACAAACAAACACACCCAGCTGCGAGAAACAGATTCCCTTCCAGGTCCCGTTGTGCTGGTGGAGGCTGAAGGTGCTGAGGAACTGATGCGTTTGGTTAACCAGAACGAGGAGGCCAAAGTTGTTATTGAGATAAAGATCGAGCCTAAGTGGGTAAGAACTGATGACTGTAATATGCTCCTCTAGGAGGCAGCTGGGAACTCCTTTTGTTATTTGGAAAGAAATGCAGACACTTCCGTATAATAACCAGAGTGGAACATCTTTCATTCTGTTTTCAGCCACATTACGATGTCAGCATCTTGCTCACTATCGTCTTGGTCATTCTCACCATCGTCCTGATCTTTGCTTTCCGCTACAAGTGCAAGTCCAACAGGACCTGGGTGAGTGATTGCAACACTGTTTGAGAGTCACATAAGAAATGTTTCAGCTGGTTTATATGACTTTCCACGTCTTGCGTACCCAGGACTCTGTCCATCAGCAGACCATGCGGGCCATTAGTCAACTGGAAACAAAAACGTACAGCTCCCAAAGCTGTTCGGGCTCCCAGCACCGCCGTGGGGCCTGGGGCTCAGCCAGCAGCTCCAACTCGAGTCCTGTCTGTGCCATTTGCCTAGAGGAGTTCCAGGATGGGCAGGTAGGAGAGCAGTACGGGATCTGTATCTTTTGCTGGTCTTTAGTGGTTATAAAAACACAAATCTGTCTCCTTTTCTAGCACCTGAGGATCATTTCTTGTGCCCATGAGTTCCACAAAGACTGTGTGGACCCCTGGCTGCTGCAGCACCGCACCTGTCCACTCTGCATGCACAACATTATGGGTGAGGATGACCTTCTTTTATCTAGGTTAAAACTTCTTCTGTTGGCTACATCAAGAGTTTAAGATATGTTTAAAACTATTTTAAAGGGACATGTAGTCAGACTCTATGAAAATGTTTGCTTCATATGGTGGCTGCTGCTGTGCTTCACAGGGACTGAGCGGCAGCATCAGAGGAACAGATCCCAGCAGAGTTCGGAGCAAAACCAGAGTTTCCTGCATCCCCAGGCTTACAGCAGCCCTCACAACCACCCTTTTCCACAGCATGGAATCCCCTTCTCTATGAGGCCCCACTATCCCCGTGGGCCCTCTGGAGCCTATCCCAGTTTGGGCCACTACAGTGTCTCTCCTCCCATGGACACTCAGACTCTACGTTTCCTCAACAGTAGGCAGCCAGGTGGAGGCTGTGGGTATTACCTTTCTGCAGAAGGTTCTGGGAGGTCCCACAGGCTTGGAGGTAACTGCAGAACTTCCACCCACCACTACACCCCCCGTCGATCCTGCCACAACTACCGCCCTTCCTGTCCAGCCCAGCGCAGCGCGTCCAGCTCGAGACTGCAACGCGCTGTCTCCATCACACCGCAGACCCACGGAGCAGCAGCCCACAACCGGCAGGATGAGGGAAGCTGCTCGGGTGGCAGCTACCACACAGAACGCAGCGGATACCTGGCCGACGGGCCAGCAAGTGACTCTAGCTCTGGGCCGTGTCACGGCTCTTCCAGTGACTCGGTCCTTAACTGTACTGATGTGTCCCTGCAGGGAGTTTATGGCAGCTGGTCCACCTTTCGTAGCTCTCTCAGTAGTGACTATGATCCATTTGTGTATTATGGGCCGAGTTCTGGCTGCGCCCCCCGCAGAGACAGCCTGGAGGCTGGAGTCCAGGCCCGACCCAGATCTCTGGATTCCGTTGTGAACAAAGCAGGCTGTCCTGAAGAACAGCCACAGACTGTTTTTAGCCACATCCACTACCATCGCCACAGGCACCACCACTATGAGGAGGGGGAGCACAGCCAGGGTCAGAACAGAGGCTCGGATGAGGAGCAGGGGGCTGCAGCAGGTGCACCCTCCACTGTTGCCCTTAACAAAGACTCACCTGTGTGCGCCCCAAAGCACGGCTCCTGTAACTGCCCCAAGCCAGAGCCCACTGATCGGCCGAGCCCTGGGACAGACCGTCAGGACTGTGATCCCAGCAACCCCACCGCCCCCCCTGTCCTAGTCTCCCCCATCCCCTTACAGCTCCAGTCCCACTGCTGCCACCAAGGACACGGACATCCTCCTGCTCCTCTTGGGCGAATGGGAGGCTGTCTGCTTGACGGCCCCTCAGTTCGCTTTCACCAGAGCCTGGATCTGCAGGATGACCACAGCATCCACATCCACTACGGTCAGAGCCCGGGTTTCTGCTGTCCCCCCCCTGAGCTGCACCCTGCTTTACTCCCCGTGCCTCTCATTCTGGACTCTGGCAGGATGGAGGACTGGCCTTGCTGTGCCGGGGCACGGGTGGTGTGGCAGAAACGGGTGCAGCAGGCTCGCTCAGAGCCTCAGCTGATGGGGCCTGGGACGTCTATGGACAGGCCCCCCTGCAGGTTCCACCAAGGGCCTCCTGGGGACGGCAACACAGACATTTGCTTCTACTGCCAGTCATTTCAACACAATCAGGGTTGGTATTATGTTTCTGTTTTACAGCTGTCTGGTGTTAGAGGAGAGTTTTAGTTTAGGCAATAATTTGCACAATAATCTGTTCACTGATCTCCAAATCAGCCTACATGTCGGGTTACAGTTAATGAAATACTTGGTTTCACATTTTTCTGCTCAACATTTAGTTGTTTCAAACAATAATAACAATTTCAAAGGTTTGATAGCTAGTTTCCAAGGCAAGTTTTATTGAAGCTAAACTACTTCTGGAGGCCGTTTCATATTTTTATGGAAGTCAAAGTAATAATACATTTTATTTGTAACGCGCCTTACATTTCAAACGAAATCTCAAAGTGCTACAGTATATGGGGGTTACAAAAACAATACATGTACAACATTCCCAGACAATGACCAAAATTAAAAATCTTGCATTTAAAAGCAGTTACAGTATAAATAATAAAACTATTTTTTTTAATGCCTTCTGGAAAAGAAATATTTTTAGGACTTTTTTAAATACCTCCACACTTAGTGGAGCCCTCAGGGTCTCTGGTAGAACGTTCCAGAGCCGTGGTGGCGCCAGCCTGGCAGGATGTCACCACACAGCGACATCCTGCTGGAAAACTTGTTACAAAACTTCAATAGGGCAATGTCTTGTGGTAGAATTGAAAATATTGCATGTTTCAGAAACACTTTTTTCAACAAAAGAAGTTGTATGTGATTCAGGGAGCAATTGTAAATACGTTGTACTCAGAGTGCAACTGTTAAAAAGCCACTGGTTTCCCACAGACCTCCCAATGCAGGAAACTCCAGAGCCTGAACTTTTACATTAACGTTCAGCTCATAAAGAGAAAAATTTGCATTGGGCTCAAAAACACTCATTTTTAAACTGTTTTTTCAGGGATGAATACTGTGTGACTTGTTAAATTAAGGATATATCCATACATAGATGAGTTAAGGTGTATAAATCTGATTTCTGGTTTTTTTTATCATTTGGACTGTGGTGTGTTGTCCAAATGGACACGGAATTTACATTTTGAGAGCCTGAAAGCACAAACTTTTTAAACCAGGTCCCAAAGTGAATAAAAAGACATACGATAGTATGCAATACAATGAAATATTAAAACATATCCACAGTCAAAAATGAAAATAAAAGCTTTGTTGGTCAGACCTTGTGTGCTTTAGAGCCCTGAAGGCCCCAAAATTTGGGGCTCTTTCTTCACCAGTAACAATTATACTGTATTTTGCTAATTTTTTCAAATCTTACAAGTGTTCCCTTTAATGTGACATTCAAGTTCAAATACACCAAGTGTTTGCAAAGAGGTAGACTATATATAGACTTAGGATGCAAAGGGTTAAAGGATTCAGTTACACGACATCTAGCTATTGCTACCAAATGAGACCAGAGATTAGCTTGATTAGGACAGTATTTTAATAACAGAGATGAAAATGAAGAACATCAAGAGTAGATTTGACTTTGTTGATCCTTACATCATCTTTTAAATCTGACTTGAACTCTTTTTGTGTCTGCAGGATCAGAAGAGGAGTCTGGGGTGTGAGAACATGTTGCGTCCCCAAACTGCTGCACAAGAGCCAGACAAGATAAGCCTCTCATTGGCTCTTAATGTCTTCCACTAACTTCCACCAGCAATGCCTTCATCCAGGCGATCAATCGACAACCCCCCTGGATGATTCCCCCCTCGCATAATGAAAGTGTCTTTACTTCAGAGTCATGCTTACTTCATTGCATTTAATATAAATATACTTAATGATTTCTATCTGTGAAGTCGGAGCGTTGCTGTGGAAATGCAAAGGGGGGGAATTTTCCCAACACGTCAGTTGCAGGAAGAACATTTGGAAGCTCAGAGGTTTTTGTACTCCTTGACGACTACCGAGAAATTACCCATGCTTTGGGGTGTTGAGCCTGCATGAAGTGAGACTCCATGTCTGCATCAAGTCGCTCTGTCACAGTATAACTTGATTAATTGTAGAGGTACTTAAACTTTCATTAGCTCAATCTTTGCCTTTTGTCGCTGAGTCCAGTCTCAGCTGAGAGGTGCTTTTCTCTCCAGCCTACCTCAGCTCAGATTTCTTAACACCCCTCACACAGAGGGTCTTTTAAGGTACTGCTGTAGTGATTTCTTTTTGTTTAATTTTCCTCCTCATGACAATGTAGCTCCAACAAACTCAAACGTTACCCTCTTGGCAGTCTGGCTTGTCCAAATGGAGAGAAAGGTTTATGCTCAGCCCCTCAAATGACATGCATCTGCTGATGTTGCTGAGCTTCGCATGGTCTTTGGTTTCATTTTTATCAATAATGGCAGCTGTTTGTTTAGTTTTCTTTCTTTTCTTTTTGTACATTTTTCTCCTTTAAAAGCAGACCGGTTTGACTGAATCATGTTATTGTCATTACAAGCTATTGTCATGTTTTTGTCATTTCTCTTGCTAATGGTTACTTCAGATGCTTGAGCTCAGACTGTAGCCTCCATATACGTTCTTTCATTCATCATGAACTTTTACTGTGCTTCACAGAAACATACCCCCCACCAACAACACCTTTGTCTTCCTCATTCTGAAACTTAGACAATGTACTGCATTGCAACTATCAAAATTAAAGAATGAGTGTTAGTTAGTATAAAGATGGAGCAGAGCCATGCTAAAAAAGTACCAGTCACAAGCATCAGCTTAGTGTGTTGCCACAGCAACAGTTTTTTTTAACAAAAAGAAAAACAGCTTGTTGTGCTTTGCTGATGATTTAAAATCTGAGAAACATCTCAGGAACAATCAAACACTGGAAAAATGAGGAAACGGTAATAACACCACAACATATTAACAATCCTTGTTGTGGTAGAAGGAAGCTGCAGTCGCAGTTCCTGAAAGTACATACACTTTAAACCAGAGGTGAAAGAAAGTTTTTGAAAGAATGTGTACATCTAGAGAAATCCGATTTTAAAGTTTAAAAAACCCGTACAAAATAAAAAAAATAAAAAAAGATGAAAAAGTTTGTTACCTGGACTTCCCACTTATTCATAACTGGAAACTTTAAACTGTGTAGATGAAAGTCAGCCTCAATGTGTCATCAGATTTCAATTTTCCTACATAACCAGAACTAAATAAGCTGAAATCAAATTAATAATAATTCTGTTTTAGCTTTGATTCTCTCTTAGTAAAAACGTGAAGGGATTTTTATTTTTATTTTTGGCAGTCAAACTGCAGGAGAGAAAGGGCTTGCAGATGTTTGCAACATAAGAAGTAGCACTTACTAAACCCTCACATGTGCCTTATTCATTCAGACTAAAGCAGGAAGCTCCCCATACACAGCTCTTACCTGTCAAACCAAAGAGGCCAATTCCTGAACACAGCTAACTTTGTTACTCATGTTTATGCCTTTTAAATCTCGCTGTGCCCCATCACTGACGAGAGAGAACATGTTTGACTAAAGGTGGAAATAACTTTTTTAAAATCATGGAATCTGGCTCTCGTAGTCTCTCTTACTAATACCTCACTTTGAATGTGTCAACACAGAGTTCTTCATAGCGTAAATATCAGGATTCCCTCTTCCTGCAGTCCCAGAGACTGAGATGAAAATGACTGAATTATTAGCAGCACTTTGGCTTTAGCAGATTTTATACAAAAAGAAAAGCAAAGTAAAAACCCATAGTATTAATGTAAACACGCCCGAAACCATCACCACATGAAAGTAGCATTTAGAAGACGCTGCAGAATCTCTGGTGTGATTTCATCCTGTTCAGGATCTTTTTTTCTTTGTGTTGTTTATGTGTTCATGTTTTTTTATTTTGTTTTTCCAAGAATTACGAGCTGAAACTGCCTTTTCTAACAGAGTAAAGAAAAAATCCCTCCAGAACTTTAAGGGATATATCAGTATATTTTGGATACTTTGTGTATAAAGAGAGAACAACAAAAACAGAAATTAAATAGTGTTGTATTTTATATATAATAGATCATTTCAATATAGTGACGTGTCGCTAATATATTTATTTACTAATATATTTATCCATTTTGTCCAGGTTTGAAAGAATGGTTTCTGTATAGACTGAATGTTTCCGTATGGAAACTGACTGGTGCCATCGCAAATGTATCAACCTGTCTTCATTCCAATTATAAGCAAATAAATTATTTTGAAATAAATCTGAGTGCAAGATCTTTTTTATCATCATGCTTGTTTGCTGGTGTTGTTGTTATAGAACAGTTCAGTTGCAGTAAAGTTAATCCATCAAGATCACAGTATTTCATTAAAACATGTGGAAGAAATATGGAAAAAAAGTAGTAGTACAACGACAGTGGCGTGTTCAGGAAATTTTTCATGGGGTGGCCAGTAGCACTAACTGCAACCCAGCAGCATTGTATGCTGTCATTAGAAATAGTGTGCAAAATACAGACATTTGGGTGTTTAGTTAATCCATAATTTTGAAAAGCTTTAATGATATATAATGTTAAACAAGAGTATATTTCAAGTCACAGGTTACTGCTTAACGTAGGATATGTTGGTGTGATCATCCTACTAACTCCAGAGCTGAACAATAAAACACAGTGGAGGATGGATGTAGCATTACCAACCTGTGGTCTATGTACAATTTCAGTTTGACACGATGAAACAGTGGTTAGTACTGCGGCCTTACAACAAGAAGGTTGCTGGTTCAAGCCTCTGCTGGGGGGAGGTTAAAACTGTGTTTCTGTATAGTTTGCATGTACCAAAACCTTCTCCCATCATCCAAAGACTGTGTTAGATTAACTGATCACTTTAAACTGTCCCTAGAAGTGAACGCGAATGGTTGTTTCTTTCTCTATGTTGGCCCTGTGATGGACTTGCAACCTGTCCAGGGTGTACCCTGCCTCTTGCCTACTAATTGCTGGTGCCATCTAAAACAGTTAGCTTAGCTCAACTTTTTAAAAATAATTTAGTTTAATACACTTCAGGGTAGATTTGCTTCACTGACAGTGGGAAACGCTACCCATGTTCTCTCCAAGGCTAACTATTAGCTCTGTCTGGAGCTTAATGTTGGCTTCTAAACTGTTCGCTCCAGAAGCTAAGTGTTAGCTCTGTCTGGAGTTTAATGTTGGCTTTTAAACGATTAGCTCCAGAAGCTAACTATTAGCTCTGTCTGCAGCTAAATGTTGGCTTTTAAACTATTTGCTCCAGAAGCTAACTATTAGTTCTGTTTGCAGCTAAATGTTGGCTTTTAAACTGTTCGCTCCAGAAACTAACTGTTAGCTCTGTCTGGAGCTTGTTTGCTTTTAAACTATTCGCTCCAGAAGGTATCTTTTAGCTCTGTCTGCAACTAAATGTTAGCTTTTAAACTTTTCGCTCCAGAAGCTAACTGTTAGAGGCGTCCAATATTATCGGCATACCAATATTATAAGTAGATATAGACATTAAAATGTAGTATCGGAAAATATTTATATTTTCCAATAATACATATTTGCTTTTTTAATGAAAACATTTACACAACATTTACATTTATTTCTCAAACACTTCATCTAAGTCTCCACTAATTCAAAATGACAAAGTATAAGTTTGTATGTCAAAACTAGCTATAACTGGCTATAACATTATGAAACCTAGTCGTCCCTGGCAACATAAGGAGCTTGGAAGTCGACTCATCCACATGTTTTTGAATTTTTTTCAAAGTTTCTACAGGCTTAAAGTTGCTTCAGAGCTGAGGGTATATCTTATTTACCTGAGTTTTTTTTCTTGCACAAATCGAAAAGTATTGGACCAAAGGAGTTGGACAAAATTTGATACTAACAGTTCGACCAACTTAAAAGAATAATATGCATAAAACCCAATTACAAGTAATATAGTATATCCTTCATTAAAATTTAATCCAAAAATGTTTTTTTTTTTGTTTTGTTTTTTTTTTTGCAACAGCTTTAAATCTTTGTTGTTTTTAGGAATTTCACAAATAAAATATCTCTTACTGTATAGATGCCTGCCGCGCGTCCAAGGCTAAGCTAAGTTTTCCCATGTAGCAGCTTCAGGATAATCCTAAAGGTCTACTATAAATCTCAAATCTTTACAGAAGAAAGGAAATAAAAATTTTGATTGCTGAACTTTTCCTCAAACTTACATATCAATACAGATGTGTATTATTTCCTTTATTCAGCCAAACACAATGCAATCTACAGATAGTTTGTCCTATAACCGATAACCCTTGCAGCTTGTCATATGAAGATATTTAACACTTATGTGTTTGACAGAGCTACTGCTGTAGCAGTGAGTGTTGTTGATCGCTTCTGAAGTGTAGCCCACAGACATATTGCCTTGTAAAGTCTCTGTGTGGCTTGGCAGCAGTAATCGGAGAATCACTAAAACGCTTCGGTCTGCCCTTTGGGTGTCAGCACAGTGAGGTTCCCCCTGGCGTCTTGGTCCTTCTCAATGGCCTCAAAGAGAGACTTGAAGTTTCCTGCCCCGAAGCCCTGGAAAGAGAACAGACACTTGGATAGCTAACTATCCAAAGTTCTTCCTTCTGTGTCATTTGTCATAGCTATGAGTGTTCTCACACACCGCTTTGGGTGTTTCACACTTTGATGTCAGATCACAAGAAGATCTTTTTTTCAGAGCATCACCTCCATTCTGACACGGAGACGCTTTCACACAGACTTTGCTAATTAATCAAAGTATTCACAGATAATAATAATAGATCAAGCATTGGTGGTGTATCTGAGAAAGTTTTTGCTGTGGTTCAGATTCAGTTTCTCACTTTCATGCATCTGCTGTGCCAAAATCTGCCTGTTCTGACAAGCAGAAAGGGTGCTGGGTGTCATAAATTAAGTGCCACAGGGTGCAACTCAATCCAAAGATCCCCTTGTTATGAAGCAACGAGCCTTTTAATCTGCATGTGTGATAGATTTACTGAGCTTTTACAAGTGGGCTTGTCTTATACTGTTCACACTGGGTGGGAGCTGTAAGCAGGTGTTCAGGCAGCTCTGTCTCTTTTTCTTAAGGGGGGTGAAGGGGAGAAAAAAAATATCACTGGACTGTAAATCCAGTAAATCAAGAATAACTAACTATGCAAACTGGACAACTGTCCTATAGCACCATAACCCACATTATTATATCCCTGAATAGAATGTCGGGAATATTATGGTTTTGTCCCGACCGCCTCAGATCCCTCGTGTTAACGTGAGAACTTGAATATTCATTTTAGAGTTTTCATGTTTTGCATGTGCAAACATATCATAGAGAGGATGAACTGATTCAATGTTGAGCCTTTTATCTGTTTCAGGTTTGCCACCATGGGGCGCTCAAACCTGGAAATTGTTTTGGCTATATCTCTGAAACTATGCACCCAATTCACCTTAAATCAAGTGCAAATGAAAGGTCATGACCTGAATATGTGTCACATAATGACGTAATAACTGTATGTTTCTATATTTGTATATGTATTCGAGTATTGGGGAAATTGAAAATTGGGAGTGTTTCCCCTAACGTCGCCTCCGATGGCATCATTTGTAGCTATTTGTACCAGAGTTGTCTCAAAATTTTAATGAATACACCAATGAGACAAAGAGTACTGGTCAGTCACACTTAGCTTAGTCCGGTCATTCATTCATTTAGCAGCAAACTGGAAGTCACTTACAAAGTGGTTATTTCTCTGTATGACCTCCAGGAAAAGTGTTGGTCTGTCCTGCATGGGCTTGGTGAAGATTTGAAGGAGGTAACCCTTGTCGTCAAAATCAACTAAGATTTTCAGCTCCTAAAATGGGAACAAAGATTATTTATATTTATTATATGTATATATATATATATATATATATGAAGATCAACCTGAGGACCGTTTGCTCACCTGCAAGCGGTCGAGGTCCTCTTTCACTGTAATTTTGGCAGTTTTGAGTTTCTCCCGCAGGGTTTTGTAGTACGTATCAGGTGCTGAGAGGAACTCCATCCCTCGTTCACGCAGGTTGACAATCTGTTTAATGATATAATTATAATTTCTTTAGATATCATCTTTTAAAAATAGCCTCCGAGCGGTGGAATATTTTGGAATTTTGCTGCTGATCAGTCATGAGAGACTCACGGACTGAATAATGTTCGACGTGTTGAGAGCGATGTGCTGTACACCTGGTCCTCCGTTGTAGTCCACATATTCCTGTGAATGCAGAAACACTGGATGTGTGCAGATCTTAATGTGACACAACAGCTCATGTAGAATAAACCTTTTATTAGCGTAAGAAATCCCACCTGGATCTGTGACTTCTTTTTCCCCACGGCAGGTTCATTTATTGGCATCTTAATTGTTTCTTCGTAGTTTGTGACCACAATGGACCTCAGCGCACTGTACTGCGTGTGAATCTGCTTGTCGTCTATTGACCAGAACCGGTGGAACAACAGACACTTCTGATACCTGGAATTTGATCAATAGAATCACATTATATGATAATGAGCTGTCCCTTTTAATAATAAATTATCATTAACAGTGAAAAACCTTATTAGTAAAAGAATCATAGTACTTAATCATTCTTTTTTAAATGAACTTTTAGCTCTGTTAATTCGTTATTTTGCAATAAAGATCTACTACTGTGCCTTTACTGTGTGACCCAGCAGCACTATTGCAGTATTTGCTTTTCCCATTTGCCTTATATGATTGCTGTACCCTATGAGTGTACGTGCACTCTAACAGGAATCTTACCAGTCTGAAATTGGCACCATTTCATCATCTGGCTGGTTTCCCACAATGTGATCGATGAAGCTCAAACCTGCAGGTGGACTATAGAGAGAAGAGGGGGAATGGGGAATTTTCTATATAATGTCTATGACACTTGTCCTTTCAGTGTTTCTGGAGATTTCCAACCGATAATCCACCAGTAAATACCACAAAAGTGCTTACACTGAATGACATTTCAGATGCCATTATTTTACTTTTCAATGTATGACATTTTGTTGGGAATAGTACAACTTATAATATAGGCAGTAATAGTTAATCTACCCAGCAACAATTTCTGAGACATTTGCATCATTTTATGGTAGAAACTTTCCTGAAAACCCTGATGTACACCATACTTGTCCCCTTCCCCCTATTGGACATCAAAAAGCAGAAGACTACACTACAATAATTGGCAGTAAAGTTTATCTGTCACTTTGATGCATTTTCCACAATGGAATTAACATACATATAAATTTTAGTTCCAACGCCATGATAAATATTCCTTTCTGAACATCAAAGTAGCATTTTTTATTGCATTGATCAAATTACAAATGTCTTTGGACATTTAGTATTTTCTTTAATATAAATCTCCGCAATTTAATTTTTATATTTGTAGAGGAATTTTATGTGTTACCTTAATTATCTTGCTCTTAATTAATGTCTAGCTGAAAGGTCCGACCATAAGGCTCCAAAGTGATGTGATTTTGTCCTTAGTAAACCATCTGCAAGGCTGGCGCCGTTCCATCAGGAAAATGTTTAGGCTAAGACATTGGTCTTGTTGTCGTAGCTGAAGAACGGGCCTCAGATTGACGCACGTGACCAAAGTCTTTAAACAAAGCTCCCCTATCTGGAGGGATTCTCCCCGGGTTATAACCTCGTAGCATGTCTGTATGTCTTAATGTTTTGTCCCTTCATGTTTCTATGTTTAATGTATGTTCAACTTCTTTATTCTTTATTATTAAATTTATATTCTTCTCAATCTAAAGAAACCAGTGTCCTTTTCCTTGACAGGAATAAGGGTCGTCTACAATATTACTTTGGACATTCATTTATTCATTCATTTTCTATACAGGTTAATCCATTTCAGGATTACGGAGAAGCTGGAGCCTATCCCAGCAATTAACTGGTGGGAGTCAGGTACCCTGGACAGGTTGCCAGTCCATCACAGGGCAACTCAAGCAGACAACAACCACTCACTGCTAGGGACAACTTATACTGGCCAATTAACCCGAAACACATATCTTTGGACTGTGGGAGAAAACCCACGCGTGCACGGGGAGAACATGCAACGTTCACACAGAAAGGCTACTGTTCTGGACTTCTACCCAGCCGAGGCTCAAACCAGCAACATTTTTGCTGCGAGGCCACAATGTTAACCACTGTTCCACCGTGCAGCCAAAACTTAAAGAAAACATTTTTCACACTTTGTCAAAGGACCAAATAAAAACTAAAAATAAAAAATGACTTTTCCCCTAAATTGTTCTCAAATCTGGCTTTAAAGGATTTAATATAGTTTATCCTAAATACTTACACATGTTATAGAATTAGAACTTTAATAGAGTCCTTTTATATTTAGGTACTACATGGATGGATAGATAGATAGATAGATAGATAGATAGATAGATAGATAGATAGATAGATAGATAGATAGATAGATAGA
>JBAMHX010000017.1:3042008-3064950 GCA_037177515.1 Pseudomugil tenellus
TTATTAGTGTTTGCTGGAAAATGGTGCAAACTATCCGAGTCTTTAGCTAATTTACTTGCATTCTAGTTTCACCACACAAGCTGTTAATTTTACATGAGTTAAGTGCTAAAGTTTACCAGAATATTTGATATGCAGGACTCACTTTTTAAACAAAGATATTTGTTGAAAAACTAAGCTTTAGATTAGGTTTGAATAAGTTTTTTTTAATATATAACTACCAATTTTTATTTTGGTATATTTAAGGAAAAACCAAAAAACTTGACCACCAGAAGGCTCTTGTGGCTAACCTGTGTCATCAGTTTGCATAAGTGGTGCTTTTACCCAATAGAGTTGACTCTTTTCATTTAGTTAAAGGAACAAAGACCAAAAATAAGTAAAGATATTAAAACAAACTTTTAAAACCATTTTTAAAGGTTGGATCTTAAAATGCTATAGGAGGAATTTTGTTTTTTTACTGTCATCTTTTTAATGGGGGCAGTTTTATCATAAAAAGTATATTTCCAATCCTGCATTTTGTTTTTTGTTTTTTTTTGCCTAGAAATATTTTTATCAGTAGCTAGGTGGTTTTTATATTAAACAAATTGAAGAACGGACTGTCACTCCAAAGTCCAGTAGCTTCTGATCTTTGCTACTGAGTTAGGCTAATTGGACTGAGTGAACAAATAAATGTAATACTCTCACATCCGTCGAGAAAATGTTCATTTTTACTGCAACACAGAACTAAATTAACATAAAAATATTACAAAACTAGGTTAACTGAAAATTAAATGACAGTAATAGAAAATGGCTACAATTTTAGCAAGACAAGCTTTTTGCTTGCGGTCCAGAACAAAGTAGCAGATATTAGTAATTTAACTGCTCAAAGCTGTTTCCAGCAAAGAAAAGCACCTCCTATATTTACTCTGATTCCTGACCTTTTCATATCTTTGTTTTGAGCTTCTGCAGGTGTTGGAATTGTGCTTTTTCAGTAACTTCAGCTATTCTTCGTGCTCGTCTGGCTGCTGGTTTGCTGCTGCCAGTGCTGGTTATTGCTTCCACTAGATGTGGATTTATATCCGATCTAGTGTCTGCTGGCCACTCTCCTTAGTTCTGATTGTCTGAAAATACCTTTCTTTGTAAGAAAAAGAGGGAGCAGTGATCAAATGGGTGTCAAATTCCTCTTAAAGGCTAATGGGTGAGGATTGAATGGAACAGAATTAGGAAGTGTGTCCCAAAGTTCTGGTCAGATGGGTCCACAGAATGCCAGCGTGGCTGAGAGCCCAGATCGCAGCCTTTTTATGGGAACTCCCAGCTTAATTGACAGCAAGACTGATTAGCACATAATGTGTCCACTAAGGAGAATGCATACCACATTGTCCCATCCCTTTCCAGCGCTTTATATCATGCGGTTCCTTTCACTGGTCTCCCTTTGATTCGTTTCTTGTACATTTGTATGGGTGGGTGTTGTCTGAAGCAGGTTGTGAATGTGTAAACAAAATCAAACAACTGTGTTAGGTGTACCAAACACACCCTAGAGGATTTTAGTTCTGCAGATTAGCCAAAGCCAAACCTGAGCTTAAGTTCCAGTTTGACAATGAAAACACATTAGAAATATTTTCTAGTTATAAGTAGTTAGATCCATGAATCTATTTTTCTAGAAGTGTCCTAATGGCCACAGCCAATGATTCTGTCAGTCTGCAGCAACTGATCTAAGGTTTGCATTCTGGGATGGTGTCTTGTGTTCCAGCTGTCTGTATAAAATGTAATATGATCCTTTTAATCCTATCTTGCGAAGCAGCTTTTAATTGCTCTTTTTTTCCTTCCCAGTTAAACCAAGACAGAAGGTATTGAGCTCATACTGATGTTGCTCTGTTAGCAGGATATGAGAGCATGGAAAATGGGGCAGTGGGGTGGTTTTTAAACTGCCCCCAGTACTCGCTGTTTTATAGGAGTATTTGGAGAATGACCAGTACACCACACTATACAAAGATTGATATTTTTCTGTGCTACTCTTTCATATAATGTCACTTTGTACCATAAGAACTAATACATTTATTTATTTTGATTTATTTTATGATTTATTTTGATTTCTGTACTTAGCAGCTACCAGAAGCTCTCAGGTTTTTTTTAGTTGACCGTTCATTTAAGGTTGCTGTTAATGATTTGATTGCAGGTCTACTAAAAGAGACCTTTGATTCACTGTTTGACCTTATTTGTGAAGTTTGACCCTCCGTGTCTGGTTCAGTGCTCCTTCCTCTGAATCCGTGGAAAGATTTCTGTGCAAAGTCACCACAGACAGTTATGCTGGTTTGTTTTCTAAACAGATGACAGTGCAGTTAACTGCACCAAAGAAAATGAGGGATGGTATCCTTTAGTGAAGAGCAAAGACATATTTTTGTGTAACCAGAGCGGTAAAAGGACTTAGTCGGGTCCTGTGAGTCTCAAGGTAGTGAAGAGTCTGCATTGCAACAGTTAAACTGGCTCTTATCATAAAACTTTACTTTGTCTAACTATAGAGATAACATGCTTTAAATAGCAAAGGATTAGTTTGAATGCTGCTGTTTTTTTTACATTTCCTTTAGGGAAAAGTTTCCCTGAACACACAGTCAATAAGTTGGATAGTTGATGAATGTTTCTCAACATTCACATTTAGAGTTTGGCTGCAGGATGAAAGGTCACTGCTGTAACAAAACACATTTTACATAATGCTGCATGTATTAAGCTGTTTTTTTAAAATGGGAAAACAAGTCTTTCTTCTGTAAACTTGTTTTCCATTAAAACAAGTTTTTTGGCTTTGAACAGGCCTAAGATATAACGCCTCATGTCGTGTTCATATCTTACTTCCATATCTGTGTGTCAACATGCAGGCTGACACCCTGCATTGGTGACTTGTTGCCCCATTTACCTAAAATAAAACCGGAGACACGGGAGGCCAAATCTGGTGCTCACTTCTGTGGCTGGTTCACGAAGGTCTGGCCAGGCAGAGAGGGTCGTTTCTAAATGAACTGTGGATAAACTATGATTTAATCTGTAATGTTCTTCACTTATTATACCGTCCAACTAGATTTAAATGGCATTTATGTCCAACTCTGTGGCCATTTGCAAGCTACAGAGTGAGTCATGTCAACATCACTATGCATAGCTCATGCTTCTGTCATAGTCGCTGATGATTTGCTTAAAAAAGCTAAATTGAACTGGGTAAAGAAATGATAAAATGAATAAAATGATAAAAATGATAAAGCACATAAAATAATAAAAAGCAAGGAAACAAGACTCTTGAACGTTTGATCTGAATTGTCTTTTTATGCATTTGAACTCCAACATTATCAGATCTTTTTTCTTAGCAGAGCAAAGTTAAAGCACCAAGTGAATTAAGATCAGCTCTGACTGTTCCACATATCTCAGATTGTTCTGCCACTAAGTGGCAGCAAAATGCTGAAATGAAATGATTTGCCCATGTTGGAGCTGATGGAAACACAATGGAAAGGATTGCGCAACCCCTCAGCATGAATTTTGACACTTTTACTCACACTAGTTATGTACAACGCAGTTGGTAAATAATGAATCTGCTGTTTTAAAGCATGTATGAGGGAAAACCTGACATGGAAAAAAGTCTCCTTTTTCATTGTCAGTAGATTCTGACATGTTTGGGTTTAGCTGCAGTGATGTTAATCATGTGCTCATTGGAACTTGTGTGTAAATATGGTGTTTCTTTATATTAATGCAGCTCCGTTTTTAAAGAGATGTTGACATTTTGTGCTGTACGTACTTCCTGAAATATAAAATTAACTTATAGATAATAACATTTTCAGTAGATTGAATTACACAGAACCAAGAGGAAATTAAGAGATTAAAGAGCGGACCTGTGAGAAACTAACTTTTTTTTCTGCTAGTTTATTGTTCACATAAAAGCTTTATCATAAGTAGGCGTGCACAAACTGTGGCATGATGACACAACCCTCATATGAACCCCAGGGTTAAACAGTGTGCATAATATGATGGATTATAGCTTTTGTATTAAGACATATTGCAGGAAATATGGGAAGTTTTACAAGTAGTAGATTACCATAATTTTTTATCCTTCAGTATAAATGTCCTGGAAATTACATTTACATTTGTTACAACTGACTGTACACACATTTTGAAAATAACTCATTACATATTAAAATATTGATATGCGGTTAGAGAGCATTATCTAAGCTGGTAGTCATTAAATGTACCACTGGCTTCTCTGCTCCCAGCTTTAATTAAACATATGGACAAAATCAGCTGTATGTTTTCTACAGAATCTAGTTTGTAGCGACTTTAGAACAATTAATCACGTTTATGTAGTACTGCATTCAGCATCTTTTTTTCGGTCTATGTACCACATTTGTACTAGTTGCATAACACGGGGTCATGCAGCTGTAGGTGAGCGTTTGTCACGACTCCACCAGAGTAGGTTGGGGTAGTGGGGGAGGGGTTGTTTCCTCCGTTTTCTATACGGTACAAAGTGGGTGCCATTGCCTGATTTTAAAGCACTGATGTAGGTGAAGGTGGGTTTGAATGATGCTGGAAGATGCAGAGGTGCTTGTAAAATGCTGTGTCACCGGAGATCCGCAGACTCCTTCTCCTGAGCGCCTTCCCATCTGTCCTCTTCCCGGTATTTATCTTCTGCACCCCATCCCATGTGCAGCTTTTGTGATACCTCCCATCTTTTGACCCTGTGTCGCGCTCAGGTTGTTTTTAGTGTTCAGTATGTTCAGTGTGTGTTTGAGCGATGGCTGCAGTGCGCTGCAGCTTATGTCAGGCAGCATGCCTGGAGCTTTACTGCTTTCTTTGCCGAGGAAGAATCGTATTTATATGAGGAGTTGTCGGCGAAGGGTGGGGGGAGGAGAGGGAGGTGGATGCGCATGCAGAGGGTGGAGCTTAGCATCAGGCAGTTCCCTCTGTCTTTTCTCTCTTGCTTTCCATTTCGAGACACCCCCCTCATCCACTCGCTGCATCTGAGAGGACACCTCTGCTGTTTCTGCTTTCAGCTGAACTGAGCGGGAGGGGGGGTGGGGGGAATCGCTGTTTATTTCTACCTTTTTTTTATGGATTATCTTCCTCGGCTGTGCAACTGGGACTGTCTTCAGAAACCAGTGTGCTTCCTCTCCCTTCTCAGGAGGTGGACAAGGGGAGGGTGGATGGGAAAGGGATCCTAAATGAGACCGGCATGTTGTCCCACTGCACCTCTTGAGAAGGGGAACTGTTTAAAAGGTGGCCGGGGGGTGGGAGCAGGGTTTGGTAGGGAGAAGGGTTTGGACCAGACGAGGGTTGGCGAGCCTGGAAGAATGGTTACGCCGGCTCCTCGTGCTCCACTCGTGCTGCTGCTGCTCTGTAGGCTGCGTGTCATTCAGGCACATTGCTGCTTTTCCTCGACATGAGCCTCGCAGGAAGGGTCTCCTGCTCCATGCTCAACTGCTTCGTAAGTCCTCCATCTGTTCTCGCGTGCATCTTTTGATTGTGGCTGGTTTGGGAGCGGTGTGTATCCCAGCCCTCCTCTCCCTGCCTCGCTTGCTTGTAAGAGCCTACTTTCCAATCAGCGATGGAGGGGGTGGGATGTTTGACATGTGAGCACTGCAGCCACTGACTCTGAATTCAGGCAAAGAAAAGAGTTTCCTCTATTGTTTGAGGGTACGATGATTTCAAAGAAAAAAATGGAGGAATGATGCTCCCCTTGTGCTGGTTGGAAAGCTTTGCGATGCTAGTGTGTTTGATTGACAGGGAGGAGAGAAGGACTTCTGATGGAGTAGGTTAGGTACCATTTTTGTGCTGCTAAAAGAACACTGTGTGCCATGGTTGCTTTAGTGGTGAGTGGTTTCAGCTGCAGAGGAAGACCTTGATATTTTAAGTGATGCTTTTTATTGGGATGTATGAAAGCTTGATGGAGAACAAGTGATTTTCTTTCTTTTTTTCTTGGTTTAAGTTTTGACAAGGAACTTTTCAAAGGATGATACCTTAGTTAAAGCTGTCCCTATCTCATACTCCTGTGACTTAACTAACTCACCGAGTATCCATTTCAATTCAATTTTTAATTCTTGTGTTAACTTGCCATTCATCCGTCATTGCCCTTACACAATGGGAATTAAAAATATAGTTAAAGTAACACGATAAAAAGGAAAACACAACCTGGGAATCGGAGCAAAAGAGGGGCTAGCGGAGGCCTCTTAGGATCACCAGGAGTTTTTAATGTCCTCATCTGGAAACCATGTTTGAGCCTTTATGAAAGGTTTAACTTGCTCCAGTAGGATAATAGTTAAAAGTTGAACCTTTCACAAAAGTAACATCTTTCTAGTTTTTAAGCTCAATGTTGGATTGATGGTGATACGATTGTTTTTTCGACTAATAGGTCTTTTCCATTAATACCTACTCTCACTGGCTCTACTCGGCTCTACCAGGCTTGAGAGTATTTCCTCTGTAAATATTGTGTACCGAGTAGATACTTTTGAGGTACCTACTTCCTTGAGGTTCCAATTGGGGAGAGTCGTGAGTACAGGCTGGAGTATTGATCAGTTTGTAGCTTTTGGTATTAATAGCAATCCGGGCAGCAGCTTCTGAACCAACACTGATGTACTTTCTGCAACTCTGATTGCTGGCAGCTTCTTAATATCTCTGATCACAGCGGCACATTCGGAACCTCTCCCATATCGGGGGTTCCGAATTATAATGGAAAACCAGTAGAGTTGAGTTGGTCCAGTAAAACAGAGTAGGTACTAATGTCAAAGGCCCATTAGTCTGTTAGACAGGACAGTAAAATCAGCTAAATGCCAGCATATTCTGAAAGAAAACATCACAGGAAAACATTGGAAATGAAAAGTTAATGGGACTAAAGGCCTTTTTGCAACTAAAACTTGAACCCTAATCAAAATCAAGAAGAAAAAAATTTGGTTCTTTACTTTTTAATTTCGATTTTTAGAGAAAAAATTATCATCTTTTTTAAAAAAAAGTTAAGAGCACTTTTTTAAAAACTTAATTCTTTTAATGCTTCTTGAGAACACAAATGATACCCAAGTTGGCCGAACCTTTTCATGGTGGTGGTGATAATAATCACAGCAATAACAAATTAAATTAGTAACAAAGTAACAACTTTTCCATTTAAAGCTAGATAAGACAGTAACTCTGCTCTTTCTCTGAACAGTTATGGCCACCCGTTTACACAATTTATGATCTGTCTTTAGCGTGTCTGTTTGGCATCTGAGTCAGCGCTTCTTCTGCGTCAGCGTCTGTATAATTTAGTACACCTGTCCTCTGTTGGGTGGATCACAGCTCTGTCAGTCTTCTCCAGCAGCTTTTTCATCACCATCGTTGTCGTGTTCCAGCAGTGGAAAACGCATCTTCTGTTAGTGCTGCACAAATCTGTGTTTATCTCCCACTGCAGTATGTTGTCTGCACTAAATGGAAGTATAAAAAGACTAATTGAATTGCTTTAGATTTTTCCATGACTCAGATCATATTATAGCCACGAGCTAAATGAATAAAAATAATCAGTGTAAGTAAAGCCAAAAGCATTTTTTGGACTGCGACATGCTTTTTACACCTTCCTTTCACCTTGTCGGTACTTGTGATCACTCCGGGACTGTGAATGCTTTACCTGACATCACAAAATCAGACAAAGTCATGACCCTGAGGAAGTTACCATGACGTCACGATCGCAGCATCCTGATGTAGAAATAAACAGGCTAAAGAGATGACTAACTAGTTTTTTTTAAGTACATTAGATTAATTGATGATGACAGGTCAATATACGAAGAAGTCTGCTCTCTTTTCCCTTTTCAGGTTCTTCTCAGAACCTGGAGTCCAGCTCAGAGACGACTCTAAAATTAAATTGATTATTTAGAACATGGTGATCCATGAAATATTCATCTAGTCAAAGAGGGAACGGAAAGAAAAGAGTGCATTTAAAGAGATTTGTCATACTCTGGAATCTTTTTACTCTTAAAATAAAAAAGTAAATGGATTTTTTTTCCAGGTTAGATTTGCAGCTTCTCATGCTGACTTTCATCATCTGCTCCGTTTAATGTTTCCCGCACTGCAGATCACTGAACAGGTAAAAACGGACATGCTGATCTTATTGCATATGTTCAGAAAGCCACCTCTGCATAATGCACCTCTAATCTGCTCAACTCTACAACAAACTGCTGTCAGATTAAGTAAATAATCTCGCAAAGAGTAAATTATTAGTAAAAGCAAAACTGAAAAAGGACTATGCCTCCTGAAAAAGTGCTTGTAGCCATGGCAACCAGACACACTTGTGTATGAGGACCGTGCCAGTTCTTTTTTCAGTCTCCACTTGTCCTAACTGTGGATTGTGACGTGGTAAATCCATTTAGTATTTCTATTTGTGTCTGTGTAAAAGTCTCCAGAATACAGAAATCCTATTTTATTGCAATAAAAATGAGTCTTGCATCTGATTCCCTTCATATACTCTGTTAATCTGCTTTGTCATGGCTGTTCTTTTGGCTGCTACAGCGGTGATAGTTGTAAGCAATCTTTCCTCTGGCAGTGCATGTTATTGTGACATTACATGTACCGTCAACTCTGTCACTTAATATTGAAATTATGCATGGATCGGCACATATATATGCACACATGCTTGTCGGCTTCAGCCTTTGTTTTTTTTTTTTTTACCGCGGTTTAGGCAAAAAGGAGGGAGGGGGAGGGCGGGCTGGCTTACAGCAGTGACGAAGCAAAAATGTGCTGGGTGCAGGACAAGCAGTGCTCCATCTTTGTGAGTCTGTTGGAAGTGGGCGCATTTGTCTTTTCCATTTAATCTACTATAAGCTGATTTTCTGCAGATGGATGCACAAAAAAATAAAGTGTATGCTTTGATGCCTGTATTTGTTCAGAAACGTAGAACTTGTTCACCTGTTTTTGCTGTTTGCTTTGCCAAAAGTATTTAAGATGCTGAAACATCAAGGTTATCTGCAGGAAAGTTGATCACTCCATTTCAAGGTCTCCAAATACTGCAACAATGGTGTTTTTATTTATTTTCATTTTAACCTGTTTCTTTTGCAGCTATTCAAAAATCTACATTTTGCTTGTCTTTAAAGTGCAAAATCTAGCAGGGTCCCTACAATGCAGCGTCAGGACTTCTTCATAACTTTAATTGAGTCAATGGTGCCAAGTACTGTCAGGTAGTGCAGAAGAAAGTATTTGAGCTAAGAGACCTGATGAATCATTAATATGGGAACAAGTATGTGTGTGTGCATAAAAACCCACATGCATGCCTGGTTTAATCGGCATTGAATGTTTTAGTGAGTTACGCTGCATGCCACAATAAACTGCTCAGATGGGATGCTGGTGGGTCATGCTGCCTGGCAACAGACTGCAAGATGTGCCTGTAATGGCCTGAACCTCACAGGAGGCCTCTGACGGATGGCCGCTGTCGTAGCTCACCTGCTCTCAAATAAAAAAATAAGTCAAATTGATGTCATGTTGCCGCATCATTCATCTCATGCTGTAGGGTACACATGTCAAACTGAGGCCCGCGGGCCAAATTTGGCCCACTGTGTTAGAGCCGGCCGCTGCGCCAGTATAGCGCATCCACAGCTAGTGCTACAAATCCCAGAATGCTTTGCAAATGCATTGGCGCCTCGCCGTCAGGTCGCAGATAGCCCCCACTTACTCTGTTTACTTTTATTTGCATTTGTTGCCTCACATGTGCCGTAATGACCAAAAGGCGCTCTGGTTTAAAAAGCACAGTCTCAGTTACAGGAGCTTTTTCTGTTTTCAACACATACAAGCGGGGTGTTAGGGCGCAGGCACATTAAAACATACCCGTAAAACACGCACCTGCGTGATAATGTCACAGCCCTTCCCCATTCCTGACGCATATCAGTATCATTAAAAGTAAGGCTGGGCGATATGGCCTAAATTTACGATTTCTTTTTCAAACCAAATCTGATTTCTGATTAAAAAAAAAAAAAAAAAAAAAAAAAAATATACAAACGACAAAAATTATTCTTTTTCAAAAAGGCTTTTTAGTTTTAGATGTCCGTGATGACTTTGTATCGTGCACGTCTTCTCGTAGGAGACAGAGTGAAAATAATTTCATGGTGGGTTTTTGTAGGCGGTTCCTGCTTTGAGCATGTCGTAAACTGAACCATTTGTCCCGCTCCGCAGAGTGCCTCTGTTTCAGGTGTTCAAATAAATATGTTGTGCTCCCACTTTTGGCCTTAAACATATTTTGCATTGAGGCATTTATTGCTCCGAATCCATGTTTTCAAAAACAAGTTCCAAATAATAAAGGGAGCTGGTGATTTTTGGGAACAAGCTCTTCTTTGCTAGCTGCCATGTCGATGTGTTCATGCAAATTTGTTCGGAAATGAGCAGGAGTACGCTGACGTTACTATGACGTAAAAAAAATTCAAATTAATCGATTTAAGTTAATTTATTGCCCAGCCCTAACTGAAAGGCAGCAACACCTACCAGATTCAGTGTTGTTGGAGTTTTGAGCTTCCTGCACGGTATCGTCCACCATGGACAGGAGAATTAAATCAACCGCGACGGAGTTCAGGGCGCCGGTTGTTCCATTGAATTAAGGATGTGAAAAATGTCGGTTTTGTTTTGGATCGCACGTTACTGCTGCGTCTCAGCTTCCTTTTCTGGTCCCTGAAATCTTTTCTTAACTTTATTTAATTTGTTGATCACCTTGTCGATGGGACAGCCGGTTCCAGCTAGCTCCATCCGGCTCTCCCTGCTGCTGTCTATTATATACTTTGGGTCTCTGCCAAAAAACACAGTCCGCTCCTCTCTTGGCTTCCTGGCAGAGATCCAATGTGCTGCTCAGACTACATTTTTATAAGTTTTTATAGTCAATTTCTTCCTTTTTTATTATTAAGCGGTTGGTCCATGTTCGTTTGCTTCTCTTTTTTTTTTTCACAGCAGCCACATTTCCCCCTTTACCGTTCTCATGCTGTCCTCTTTTACGTCCGCTTTCCCGAAAACGCACAGCAAATTAGGCGCACTGCACTGTAGGGCGTTAGCGTACATTATGGGGAAAATATAAGACTTAAGTGCGCCCTATGGTCGAGGAAATATGGTAATAAAGGTTGAAAATCTGAAAAATGAAAGACAGAAAACAGGACTTTTTAAGACGCGTGGGAGGCAGGTTATATGTTCATCATTTTAAAAAACAAACCTGTTTGTCTTGTGTGTGGTTCCAGCCGTTATGAACACCGTAACTAGAGTAGTTAACTTCATAAGAAGTTCAAGTCCTTTCTGAAAGAGTTTCAGAATACAAAGACTTGCCTTATCACACAGAGGTGCGATGGGTTAGCGAGGAAAAGTACTGAAGAGATGCTTTGGGCTGCGTGAAGATATCTCTATCTATGAAGAGCAGACACAACAGAGCTCTGGGATAAAAAGTTTCAGTTTGAGCTGGCATTCCTGTGTGACATTTGTGAGCCATCTCGATGTTCTAAATCTGCACCTTCAGGAACGGGGGCAAGTTATAACAGATGTACAGTGCAGTGAAGGCTTTTTTAACTAAGTTGTGATTGTGGGAGATCCAGATGCTGAAGAAAACATGGTTCATTTTCTGTGCTGCCAAATTATAAAAGAGCATATCTCACCCGCCGTCTTTGACTTTGAAGCACAGAAATGCCGATTTGAACTACTCACCAATCCATTTTCAATGCTTCAAACCAACCTACAAATAGAGCTGATTGAGCTCCAGTGTGATGACACGCTCAAGTTAAAGTATGACTGTCGGTGCTGCCCAGTTCTCCCAGTTCCTTCCCGACACACTGCCTCAACTCCATGCACAAGCTGCACAAATGCTGTCAATGTTCTCTTTGATGAATATAAACAAAACGCCACACAGGAGTCTTCTTACTTACAAGCAACTTCATTTATGCCAGAGGATTTCCTCAGCTCAGAGTCTAACGAGGTTGCATCTAAGAAGAGATGCCAAGTATCCCCAGGTGCATCCGAGTAAATCAGTGTAGCAAGCTCAGCTTGGATTAATATTTTTTGGTTAACTTTGGGCTATTCATAGTTGACAGATTGGATTTTCATTAAAGCAAAGTGCGTGATTTTTTTTTTTTTTTTTTTACAAACTTGTTTACAAAAAAGCAGGAAAACTTACTTAAAAGGAGCTTAAAATTATTTACATGAGTTTTTTGTAAAGAGTTTTGTTCAAACTGTTGTAACATCTTTTTATTAAAATAAAGATTTGATATTAGACATATCACATGTCGAAAGAAGAGAAAACATGCAAGTGATGTTGAAAATTTTTCAGTAAATATTTAGTTTGGCCCACGACTTAGTCCCAGTTTTTAATTTTGGCCCTCTGTGAATTTGAGTTTGACATCCCTGCTGTTGGGTTAAACAAATCAAAGTACCAAATATTAGGATTATGTTTTAAAGAGGTTTTGAAGAGGTCAGATTAGTCTGGAATAGAAGCTCGTAGGGTTGTCTGGAGAGTTCTTCGCAAAAAAGCAGCGTAGTTTGGGTTGTAGTTGGAGGGTTTTTAAAGCTAAACTGTTTTTGTCTTGTTGCAACATGTCTCGCAAATCACAATGATGAGCTGCTGGGTAGGCAGAAACCTTATGAATTAATTTAGATTCAGATACACAAAGTATTACAAAGGACTAGCAGGGTGGATGCCATTACAAGAAGTTAACAAATCCAGTATGAACATCAGTGCAAAACATCAGTGAAGCTCTCGTTAATGTCGGATAGCGCTTAACTCTGGAACTTGTTAAAGGAAGTGTGGACATCTCAGTATGGTGCAGCAATAACTGCCGCCTCCATAGCTGCTATTTACTAAAACTTATAGTGGCTTTTCTGGTTTGTGTATTGACTTTCACATACATCTCTCACACAAACACACTTCTCACATGCATAACAAGCCATCAGGAAACGCATAGAAGCAAGAAGGGAGTCTTCATCCAGAGGTGAAGACTAACAAGATATAAGTTAGACCTATATATAAATAATGTTCCCTTTTTTTTAAATAAAATTATTTGTTCTGGTTAAATTCATGACGAAACCAAAACCAGCTGATAATATTGAACATAGATTGAATTATTTTAAAATGAAGCATAACAATGACCATAATAAACTTTTATGGCGTCAGAACCAGTTTAATTTTGTTTTTAATATATGAAACTCATCGTTTTCATCGTTTTAATTGAGTAATATTCCCAAATATCCCAGAAGTTCAGGAAATAAATGAGGAAGTGGGAAGCTTGTTAGTTGAGGTGTCTCTAACACTCCAGATACTGAATCTGAATATTGCATCTAGTTGACCTGAGACCCTGTGTTGCTAGTCATCTCCTCTGTCTGGGCGATTATAGAACACAGTAGCAACAGAGACTAAACTGGAAGCAGGAGCATTTGTTTTTTCACTTAAGTAATTTTCTATTGATGAAATAATCATTTGAACGCAGCAGTGCTGTTAATAGTTTATTGTGGCTGCAGCAACAGGAAAGCTGACAAACAATAACTTATGATCTGTGAGGGCTCTACCTTTTTGAAGTCAGATGGTGACATGTTTGTTGACTTGTAGGTGTGGGGTTGTCACTGTAGGGACACAATCTCCATCTGTTACCAGTGAGCCCAGCGAGTGGGAGGCTTATTGTGTGGTTTAATTAGCTGCTTGGACCATTTTCAGATAACAGATGTGATCATTCAACAGCATTCGCAAACGATTTTATAGTATTTTGCTGTGGACGATCATGACCAGTCAGTCTCAGCCAGGACTCCCTTTCTGTTTTCATTAAGAAACCACAAGCATGTAGTCGCACTTGTGTGGAAAATCCTGCAGAGCTGCAGAGTTTGCAGGTACTGCACAAATTAGTAGTGAAATATCCCCACGCAGCAGACATGGATTTGCATTTTTAATGATCTGTTATGCACAATCTTCACATTTAAATGTCAAGATTCAACATGCAGGAACTCTTTTTTTTCAAATTGGTTGAGTAGAATTGGGGACATGTCCTTCAGTTTCATCACTTTTTCACTCCAGAGTTTGAACCTGATAATAGTGTTTGCTTAGTCTGAGTAGAGCTACAAGGACAGACTTGACGGCCCATTCGTTCCTCCCTCTTTCTCACTTCTGCCTCCTCTTCTTCTAATTTTAGCCTCTCGTCCATCAGAATAGGTATGAACTTCAGACTGGTTTGGATTCATCAACAACCTGTTTTGTTACCTTGTTATCTAAAGTGACATACGGGAATAATCATTTTAGTTTCTTACTTGGAGCTGGTGCATGAATCGTGGAAAAACTAGTGTGAAATACCTCACTAAGTTCTGCTGTCTGCGTTTGCACAAGATGACACAACTCTGTTTTAAAGTCTAACTCTTTTTTGGTATCTATCTTATCATTTACACATGTATACCTGTCTCTGCAGTGCCAAAGCAAATGCAGTATTTATATGATTTGGCAGTGAGAGAAAATACTATTTAGAAGTGAGTTGTAAAAATGAAGGCTTTTCTCATTGACCACATTGTGCGTAATGCGAATTAAAAGTGACTTTTAGATCTCATTAACAGGCAACTTTTAATCTCCCACATGAGATCTTTGAGTTATCTGGTGGAAACTGTGAAATCATACTTGGCATGCATTTTATATGCCAGAGGCTAACAACTCTGATAAACGCTTAATAAACTCACAGGAGGCTAACTTTGGTCTTTCCAGTGTTAATCCTGGCTTTATGATATAACTTTTTCATTCTCATATGTTATTATATTCCCCAACGCTGAGTGTCAGGGATAATATGGTTTCGCCTCAACCGCCGCCGTTGAAAGAAACTTTTTAACTTGAACAATTTTTACAATTGGATTTTGATACTCCGTATACCTGTTTAGGTCCCCAAGAGGACAATCTGTATCGAATTTCACAATATTTGTATTTATGGTTTCCCCACCAGGGGGCGCTTTATTCATAATAAATTTGATTTTTGGTTATATCTCTGGAACCATTTGTCTCATTGACCTCAAAATAAGTGCAAATAAAAGGTCACGACCTCAGGATGCATCCTGTCCTGACATCATACCGGGCTGGTTCAAAGTTTCCACACCAGGTGGAGCTTTGTGACTGAACATGTGCGGCTTTATATTATTGTATTGTTTCTATTTGAGGATTGGGGAATAGAAAGATTTGAGCGTTCAGGGATATACCCCTCGTCGTCGCTTACGACTGCATAGGCCTTTTTTGTTTTGGGGTATTAGATACTCTCAATTGCATCTTTGTGCTAGTTTTGCCATTAAATTTACTGATAAAGTATTATTGTAGAAAGGAGAAAAGTAAAACCTAGTTTTTAAAGATCTCATGTTTCTGTTTGCCTGTCGTTGTCTGGACACATCACTGCTTATGTGCATCTCACTCTCCCTGCAAAGACGGCATAGGATAGTATTTGCTGTTTAGATGTGCTGAAATGCATGTTGTTAGTCATGAAATATCAGCCAGCTGTGTAGAAGCACCAACAAGCGCCGGTGAATCAGTCGAAACTGCAGCTACAAGGCAACCATGTCCAGTTTTTACTTGACTAAAGCCACCACTCCACCATCAATGATCAATCTTTCCATAGGATAATTTTTAAATCCCTAATTATGTGAGCCTCAAATGAGTCGCTTGTATTTATTTGTAGATGTAATCATTAATGAAGTGCTGTGAAGGAAATTAAGTTGTCATATTTGTTTTTAGCCTCCAGAGCTTTATAATAGAAGCCATAAAACAGGCTATGTAATGAGATGGAGCGAAGGTAAATGTTTGCTGGCTTTAATAACCAAAGTGCATTAGAAATTAGCAAACGGGTGTTTATAATGAAAAAGTACCAAAAGTAAGATTACTAGTTACTTTTTAATGGTAATCATTCTGTAATCTATTATTTTATTTCCAATTGTTGCACATTACCAATCACAAAATAGCTGATATTTATTTGTTTGCATGTTTTTATGTTAACCAGGGTGAAGAGGGGCCTCCCAGCCTGGAGTACATTAAGGCCAAGGACCTTTTCCCCCAGAAGGAGCTGGTGAAGGAAGATGAAAGCCTTCAGGTGAGCTGGACAGTTTCAACCCTAAGACATGCGTCTCTGGAGCTTAGATCCATGTTCTGTAACACTCAGTATCACATCTGTTGAGTAGAAAACCAACAAACTGGTGAAAAGATAAAATCTGTCGTTATTGCAAAACCATAGACTTGGCTTCGTGTTTCATATCGCTGATTCTTAGAAACCCCTGAAGCATAGCGTGCACGCACACATGCACTGATTGGCAAGATTGCAACTCAACAGGCGATGTGTCATATTTGATGCATACAGTTTCTGCGACATTTTGCATCACTTTGTGATAGAAACTATACTTAAAACCCAGTTGTGCACCATATGATACTGGTCTCCTGCCCCCCAGTGAACAGAATGAAGAAGATTACACTACAATAATTTTGACTTATCACATGGTAAATTTATAGAAATAATACAAAAAAAAATAATGAATGTTAAAATAATGTTAAAAAATTAAATAAAGACATCAGATTTTTAAAAAAGCATGTTTCGGTTCAGTTTTTAGGTCAGGCGTTTAGGTCCTACACCCTAACACAGGCCTTTACGGACCTGTTCAGTGTTAAACACAAGAAAAGTTCATTTATCAACTTGATTATTTACATTAAATGCATCTGCTGTCCATTCTTTTAAGGTGTCCTATTTCTATCACAAAAGGTTAAATGCATCTAGTGTTTCAGTAGAAAATGTGTACATAAGGTGAGGCAAATATTTATGTAAAGTCTTGACAAGAAGTAAAAGAAGGTTTAAAATACGAGAGGCTGAAAATGTTGACAAAGCCTTTTTTGTGTACAGTGTGTAAACAAAAGTACTATGGATGTTTATCCCTCGCATACAGGCCCCGGTATGTTTTCCATCCAGATAGTAAAGGTTTATCTCCTCAGGAGTTATTCCTGTTTGTCCCTTCAGGATCAATCCTTGTCTTGTTTGAAGCTTCTAGATGAATACATTAACCCGAGGCGCTCCAGTAAACTGTCTCTGCAGAGAATAAAAACCAGGACGACTGAAAAGGATTTTTGGGTCATTTATGTGACGAAGGTTTGTTTTTCTGTTACATGCTGAAGATGCCAGTAGCAAAACTATAATGGGCAACTTCTGCTCTTCCATTTATTGCTGCTGAGTTTGTGCTCTCTGGTTGTCTGGTGCTTAATGGAGCATGTGTCTGGAAAACTGGACAAAGGATAGATGGAGGGAGGAGGGATTCACCCAGCTGGGGGTCACGTTTTGCTGTTTTTTTATCTGTAATTGAAGCATGTTTCCACTTGGTTTGCAGTGAATTGCGAGGAGTATCAGATTATCCGCCTTTTCAGAAGTGCTTTTATTAATGAAGAGTACTGAATCTGAAGACTGAGATCTGTATCATTTTTATCAGTCTGCTTTCTAATTTTACACATTGCTACATTTTCTATAAATATGCACCCGCCCTCTCTGCTTCCCTTCCCCCAGCGTGCACACATTTAGTCACGTGTGTGTCGGCTTTTGTTTCTTTGTTATTTAGCCGCTCCCATCACAGAGCTAATACCGGTCATAGTAGTGTGTTTACTGGCATATTAGAAGCGTTTCCCAGTTTAACACCCTGCTGCTGTGTGTGTGCAGGTTGTGGTGGATATACAGGGGTGTTGTGCACGCCTGTCCTGACAGCGAGGCTGCTGAAACCGGAAGTCACGACTCATAAGTCGGTCTTCATGAGTGTTTCTGCTCACCCTCCCGTCTCTTATTCTCCTTTTCATATTCCTGCAGCAGAAGGCTTCGTAGAGGAAACGTGACACAGTATCTTCTGTTTCTCCTGCCGGCTGCCAGTGACTCATGCACGTACTTTTGGAGCGCAGCTCGCTTAATGCAGCTCCCAGTCTGTGCAGCATGTTAACTGTGCTGTTCTCAGTAGGGCATGTTAGGCCTTCACCATGGAGCATTAGTGCATAGACGGCAGCTACGCTGTCTCATCTCAGCCTTTTATGTTGACAGTATTAAATGCAGACTGGCTTCATTCTTTGTATCCATGCAAATGCAAAAATGTTACTGCTTTTTTGTTCTGTTTTTTCTTTTTTTTTTATCATGCAAACCACAATTTTTTCCTGTCAACAACTTTTAATCTGTGCACGTGTCTCACTCATGTTATTTCTCTTTTGAGAGTCAACAGAGTTTTTTTTTTTTTTTTTTTTTTTTTTTTGTTTGTTTTGCCGGTTTAATTAAAATCCTGTGAATATGAACATTTTTGTGGGCTGTAGCCTGTATTTGGTACTATAGGTATCTGAGTACAGAGTACTACATGCTCCATTTCCCAGGATAAGCTGTACTTTTTCTCGTCTGGACTTGCAAGTGCATTTTTAGACGAGATGATCAGCAGGTGTGTTTTTTTGTCTCCCAACATAACCACTGACTATAACTTTTGCCAGCATGAACATTTTTTTAGCTATGCGTTTTCCTTTATCTTCAACTTCCTGTTTTTTTTGTTTTTTTTTTGTCCTTTTGTGGTAAAAGAGCTACGTGTGTGTCAGTTAGATTCGGCATGTAGGTCCTGTGGTTTTATCCGTGTTGACTGATGGGTTTCAAGTCGGCCTGATTTTTCTTACTTCATTCAATTTTTTTAATAATCCTTAGTGATGTACGATATGAAAAATTTCAACCAATACCGATAACCAATATTGTTCTACTTGTCCTGCCCGATAACCGATAAGGTACCGATATTTTTATGTTTACTATAATCTGTAGTTTGTGCTGGATGCAGTGATTAAAAACTGATATTTAAGAAGCTCTGGCGTATCTGTAACACCAAACAAACAGTTTTGGTTCTTTAAATGTTTATGTCTTATGTCGTTGCAAAAAAAATGTGGTCATTTAAATAAAGTGCATCCCTTTAAAATTCAGTAACAGATGTACATCTTATCTACAAAGGTGTCTGTGTTTAAGTGTGAAATTATATGTACTGACATACTAAATAAATATCGTTTGATAATATCGACCCAGTTTACCGATATTTGAAAGATAGACGTATATCTGCCGATACCGATATATCGTGCATCTCTAATAATCCTTCATCTGGCCTACTGAATATCCTGCCATCTCTTTTTAGCATGCACTTTAGGTTTGTGACTCAGCAATGCATGCTAATGCAGAATGAGGTAATGTTGTCTCCAAGCAACACTCTCATCCTCTATTCCAGCAACTAAACAAAACCCGAGTTGCCATTCATGGTCCCTAAAGATGATCTTATAGCAGCTTGAATGAAAAGAAGCATAGACTGTTTTAGAAATGTTTTCTGCATAATGATTGAACGTGATGTGATCTCTGACATGCATTACTATGAAGTTGTAACTTAAATCTTTCTGATAAGTTATGAAAGATTTTACTGGTCCCTGCAGTTCAGAGAATCACTTTGACCAATGGTAAACAGCATAATAGAATAATCCAGACCAGCAAGTGTGAAGTTGACCATTATAAGTGGTTAAATGCTCCAGTTTATCTGAAAAACTGAAACATTGTTCAAAAGCTGGCAGACATGCCTGTGTGTCGCATCCACTCGGTTGGCTTTTAAAGATAATTCCCTGCCTCTGAATGAAATGAAAAATGTTCTATCGTCCTCTGTTAGAAAACCAATTACCTTAATGTTAGGGTCTTGTTGCAGGCGAAGCAGGGCTTGGCCGTGACTGTAATAAAACGGGCACAAGTAAGAATGTTAATGGACAGCTTGGGATCCCTCCTTCAGCATTAGTGCAGACAGGCTCCCTCTCAGCTCTGCCTCTTGTCTGCCTGCTCATTCAGGCTCAGCAACAAGCTCTCCGCTCTCACAAAGGGTTCTCTGTAAAACCTCTATGTGCTAATTGGACAGCTACACATGCACATCATATCTCATGCCCTTCTTTCTCTGATATCTTCTGATGTAACCGATTGTACTGGATTCAGTACCAGGTGGTGTTTTAGCACCAGTATAATGGTTCAGTTGTACTTTATTTTTAGGTTTTTATATTGGCTAAAACGCGCAGGACTTTGTGTCCTGCTATGCCAGAATGAGATGAGAACTTGCTGCCTGCTAAAGCTTGTCTACAGTGTTTTTAGTACAAGGAACATTTATTTGTGTAGCACAATTCAACACAGGGTGATTCAAAGTCCTTTACAGAGCATTAAAACAATATAGCAAGAAAGAAATAAAAAAAGAAAATGACAATTAAAAATTATTTAAACCATTTAGATGAAAAAAAGATCATTAAAATACATAAAAGCTTAAGGTAAACTAAACTTTTAAAAATGATTGAAATGCAGCTGAGAACAGGAGGGTCTTTAATCTGGATTTAAATAAACTGAGTGTTTCAGCTGATCTGAGGCTTTCTGGGAGTTTTTTACAGACATGTGGAGCATAGAAGCTGAATAGCAGTATAGCAGTTTGTCCTTGTCTTGTTCTGACTCTGGGAACTGATAGAAGACCAGATCCAGATGACCTGAAGGGTCTGCTGGGTTCATACTGGGTCAAGAGGTCTCTGATGTATTTGGACATAAACCATTCAGAGCTTCATAAACCAGTAACAGAACTTTAAAATCTGTCCTCTGACTGACAGGCAGCCGGTGCAAAGACCTCAGAACTGGACTGATGTGGTCCACTTTCTTGGTCTTAGTGAGGACTGTAGCAGCAGAGTTCTGGATAAGCTGCAGTTGTCTAATTGATTTTAAAGGAAGACCCGTAAAGATGCTGTTTCAGTACAAGTCTACTGATGTTACCTCTTTGCCTGAGTAGAGTCAGAGCTTGTAAAGTGGCCGTAGACACTAATTGCAGCCACTTTTGTGTGGTACTGAGTGCAGCCTAAGAAATGGGAGGGATTTAAAGATAAATGGGCTTTCAGAACATAGACATGGTGTCCATGAACAGCGTATTGGTTTTTTTTTTTTTGTTTGTTTTTTGCACAGCAAACTTAAAACAATCCTGCTTTGTTTCGTGTCTCTGCAGGTGCCGTTCCCAGTTCTTCAGGGGGAAGGGGTGGAATATCTTGGCCGTGCCGATGAAGCCATCATCGCCATTTCCAACTATAGACTCCACATCAAGTTCAAGGACTCTGTCATCAACGTGAGTGCACGTTTTGTAAACATAAAGAAAAACCACAAATGTTTTGCTTCAGCACAAATGGCACAATCATCTGAGTGACTACTGCTGCCATGCCACGCCACTGCGGAGACCAATAGCAGCAGAGAGGAGGATTTGGTGTTTAGTCTGGACACATACAGGCTTTTTCCTTTACCCCCATATAAGTTTTATGAACACATTACTGCTCTAACAAGGCAAATAAATCTGCATGTATTCAACACGGGGTTCCCGTAAAGTGGTTTTAGTCATCTTCCAACACAGTTGTGACAAAGTTGTTTGTACCAGGATCGTACCTCAGGAGAAGCAGGCGCTTTGATCTTCCGACAGGAGAGGTTTAGTCTGACATCCAAGCCCTAAACGTCCGGCCCCCACTGGCACCGATGTCCACCGACCCGCTCCTGCTGACGTCAGGCCTTACTCAAACACAAACAGGCTACTTGTTTGCACTCACTGGCAGTGAAATTCTTCCTTCTTCCCAAACCCTTGTCATCTTTTCCAGAAGGGTTCAGTTTCTGGAAACTATGGCACGACTTCATAAAGCAGGATTTTAAAGTTGGCTATTTATCTTGGCACACTTTAGCAGAAGAGAATGAGGAAAACGCACTGATTTAAAACGTCGCCAGCTTTCTGTACCTGCAGTCCTGCTTGGTAGGCTCTTGCCTTGACCCCATCAGCACAGCTGAACTTTGTATGAATGGCAGCAAACCACAACCTCTCACCTACACCTCCCTTCACAACTCATCCCATACTTCCAAGCTGTTTTCCTGCCCTTTGCTCCCGTCTGTTTGTTTTTCTCTCCATGATTTCCAATTGCCTCGGACATGTGCTGCTAGTAACACATTATGTGATCACCTCACTTATCTTTTACGCTTTTGGATGTTTTCTTTCCTTTGAATTCTTCATTTTCCTTTTGTCTGAAACTTTTTTTAAAAAACATTTTGTTTAATAGTTTTTTGTTTTTTCCCCATTTGGTCCTGTCTTGTGTTTTTCCCTCCCTTCTCTCTATGTGCTCCATGGTGTCATGTGTTTTAGACCTACCCAGGTGTGGACAATGAGATCTCTGTGAGTACCGTGTGATACAACACCACCTTCTGCCACATTCTGGACAGCTTGGTCATTCAGCTCCTCTTCAATGTATCTGAAATAAAAATGTAACTTTGATTCAGCCCAGTGGTTTTAAAAGTTCTCTGACTTTATGCAAAACACATCTTGACCCTGAGATGTAGCAAAAAACAAGCACTTTCTTCCTTTTTTCTGTCTTACTCATGCAAGATGCAAACACTGTGCCGTTGCATAAAGCTTTGACCAGGAGGGAAGTTGTGTGGGTGATTTTTGAGAAGCTTGGCATCACTTTCATTCTGCTGCCAGCCAAGATCAGACATGAAAAGCAGAGCAGACATCAGGCTTATAGCTTCTGTTCAGTTTTATAACAGATAGGCACCCAGTTAGGACACAGTGGAATATAAAGCTTTATTTAACCTGGATTGAGTGTGTTCTAACCAGAGGGTGGTAACTTATTTGCAGATGAGTTGCCTGCTCTGACGGCAGGTCATCATGCTGATTGTTCTTGCTCTTTGTCGCCCCCTACAGGTGCCGCTCAGGCTGATAGAAAGTGTGGAGGGCAGAGATATGTTCCAGCTTCACATCATCTGCAAAGACTCCAAAGTTGTCAGGTAGGATGAGTGGCTTACTTACTTACTTGCTTTATTTTATTCACCAAATGCCTCGTTTTAAATCTTCACCTCATTTACCCTCAAGTCCTGTCTCGTCAACGTAACTACTGCTAAAAGCTTGGCTTTGTCTATGTTAGATTTTTATATGATGTCTGTCTGCCTATGGTATGTTTTTCTTTTGTGTG
>JBAMHX010000017.1:3067054-3083036 GCA_037177515.1 Pseudomugil tenellus
GAGAGATAGATATGGCATTGGATTCAGTGAGAAAAGCTTTAACACTTATTTTTTCAGTAACGACTGACTGTATTTAATGTAAATAGTTTCAGCTTTGTTCCTCTGATTTACAATGAAGGTTTCTGAAGTTGATGTTATAAATAGAGATAGAAAAGTTTCAACAAAGACATGCAATTTGCAGGTGTTTCCACCTCTTAGCGCATAAACTGCAGTTTTCATAACTCTGTCCAGGGATATAAAAATGATAGAATCCTGTTTGTTGATGGATTACATCAGCAAAAAAACAAATTTAAAGATAACTAATGTGGACGGAACAAATCCAGTAAATATAATTACCTTTTTTTATAGTTCTTTTAAAAATATATTTCTTAACTGGGATTCTCAGATCCGTGTTTGTACTTGATCATCTTTGTCAGATATCCTCTCTACATGTCCAGACTCTAACGTGTTCAAACAGTTATGCACAATTATTTAAAGCAGGCGGTGAAGATACTAAATTAGTTTCTGTTTAGGCTGATAATATAATTTTTTCAATAAAACCCTTTAAATTTGCTATAGAGGAAAAAAAGATGATTGTGTTTGGAGGGCCAGTGAGAACGCATCCTGCTGCGAGAGACAAGCACACAGGACAACAAGCTAATTACACAAACTGCAGCCTGCTGAGGCCCATGACTCAGCATAGTATTGTATTTTCCCACTTACAGACACTCAGTCTCTGCGTCACTCCTTCAGCAGGTGAACAGAAACTGAAAAAGTATCAAGCCGTAACAGATGGAGTCAGAGATGTGGCCATGTCACCCCCTGAGATATTGATGCAACACTGCTGCTGTCTAAACACAACAATGATGCAGCAATACAGTCTCCATTTAGTCCTGTAATGAAACCTCCTTGTTCCTCCTGCAGGTTGTGCTCCAGCTACCCGCAGAAACTTCTGGTTCCGATATGGATCACTGATAAAGAGCTGGAAAGCGTGGCTTCCTTCAGGTCCTGGAAGAGGATCCCTGTGGTGGTTTACAGGTAAGCTGTTCTGAATCAGCTGCGGGAGCATCGTGTGCTTACCCAGCTTGGATAACAGGCTTACTTACTTTTACTTTGTGTTGCAGGCATCAGAAGAACGGGGCCGTGATTGCCCGTTGCAGCCAGCCTGAGATTAGCTGGTGGGGTTGGAGGAACACGGACGACGAGTACCTGGTGACGTCCATCGCTAAGGCCTGTCAGACGGACACCGGAGCCAAGGGAGCGCCGGCCAGCCGACAACGAGGGGAAGCTCCAGACTCGTCAGACAGTGATTTTGGTAAAGCTGCTGTTGTTTATTTCCTGCACTCGATGCAGTACTGTCGCTGGAGTTACTTTTAGTATTTAGATATCGATTTTCTTCCAGTTTGGGCTAGTATCTAATAATGATGCTAACATTACAAATTAGCAACAGAGTGCTGTAAATGTAACCTGCAAAGGTAGATCTGTCATTAATTCCGGCTGTTATAGATTATCTATCATACACCTACATGGTCTACATGCTGCATATTTGCAGCTTTATTCAGCAGTTTTGCTGCATCATAATCAGTTTGTATTATGAAATGAAAGTAGGACAGCTGTCAGTGCCGCTTGTACGGCAAAGCATCTCTTTCAGGCTTGATTTTGTTGTCAGAGACGAGACCAATATGTCAAAATGTGAGATGCTGAAACCTGTAAACCACATTTATAGACGTGATAACGGTGCGGACTGACTGGAAGCACATCAGTGGCCAGGTTTGCAGAGCGACGCAGTCTGTTTGCAGTCTCAGAGGAATTACTTGTTGAAAAAAGGCTCCCTGTGATCACCTGGAGATATTGATTTTCAGCAGGTTACAAATGGAGTCTGTTTCTGTTAATCATGTGCACCTCTCTGGTTATACGATGCTCCTTTCAGGCTTTCTATCACTCGGTTGTGACTTCACTCTGTCCTCCTGCCTGTTTCCTCCAGACTCCTCTCTGACGGGCGGCACAGGCTGCGATAACAACACCATCGTGCAGAAGCTGCTGATTCTGGACGCTCGCTCGTACACGGCTGCAGTGGCGAACAGAGCCAAAGGAGGTGGATGTGAATGTGAAGGTCGGTGACACCAAACATGCGATACTATTTAATTCAGATCGTTTTTCTTATTTGTTTAAAAGATGGATAAAATCTTTATTTGATAATAGTTTCTTTTCTTTTTTTAGTTATTTAAAACGAGATTAATGCTGCATTTTGTCTGTAAAATAATTTTCTATTGTATGAATTTTATTTTTGCATTTAGAGTACTACCCGAACTGTGAGGTAATGTTTATGGGAATGGCCAACATCCACGCCATCCGCAACAGCTTCCAGGCTCTACGAGCCGTGTGCAGTCAGATCCCGGATCCAGGAAAGTAAGTGGATCTGTTTGACCTTTCTCTGTGAGCAGCTCTGCACTGGTTTTAATGGCCCTGGTGCACAGTAATATAACTCCACACAGACATGGGAACACTGCCACAGTGCACTGGGCTGGACATGCTTGTGTATGGGTTTACGTTTGTAACCGTGTTTGTATACCGTGTGTGTTCTGTGGCCTGCATATGTAAACTGTACGGCTAACCTTCTACAAAGTAGGTTTCTTTGTTTTTTCCTAGTTTAAACATGACTCTTACAGGCGTCCACAGGCCCTCCTCTTGCTTGTTAGTCTAAAAACTTACACAAGCTGAAGTATTCATGCAGTATATGAACCTACCAGACATCTCGGGTCATCTGGATCTGGTCTTTTATCAGTTCCCAGAGTCAGAAGGAGACGTGGTGAAGCTGCATTCAGCTTCGATGCTCCACATGTCTGGAACAAACTCCCAGAAAGCCTCAAATCATCTGAAACACTGTTTATTTAAATCCTGATTAAGGACCATCCTGTTCTCAGCTGCATTTCAATAATTTTGAAAAAATTATTATCTTACAATTTAATGTTTTGTAATCTTAAATTAGTCATAATTTTAATCATTTTAAATTTTTTATCTACATGATTTTAATCATTTTTAATTTTCTTTTTTATTTCTTTCTTGCTATATTGTTTTAAAGCGCTTTGAATCCCTGTGATAAATTCGCCTTATGACCTATTTGACTAAATTGCATCTATAAGGAGATATTCCGTATAGGTTAATAGTTGTCTGTCTTCTGTTTCCAGCTGGCTGTCGGCACTCGAGAGCACCCGTTGGCTGCAGCATCTGTCTGTCATGCTGAAGGCAGCCACTTTGGTGTGTTCAGCGGTGGAGCGGGAAGGCCGGCCCGTCCTGGTACACTGCTCAGATGGTTGGGATCGCACGCCCCAGATAGTAGCCCTCGCCAAGATTTTGTTGGATCCTTACTACAGGACATTAGAGGTGAGGTTTTTTTATTTTAAAGAGAAAATGTTCTGTTGTTATTTACGTAGACTTATACGGATTCTGGTATAGTTCTTTTAATAAATGTGTGCTGTCCACAGGGCTTCCAGGTGCTTGTGGAGACGGAGTGGTTGGACTTCGGTCATAAGTTTGGGGACCGCTGTGGCCACCAGGAGAACGCAGATGATGTGAGCGAGCAGTGTCCGGTCTTCCTTCAGTGGCTGGACTGCGTTCACCAGCTGCTCAAACAGTTCCCCTGCTTGTTTGAGTTCAACGAGGCCTTCCTGGTGGGTGCTTCCTCAACACTCTCGCTCTTTCTAATAAATATAGTTCCAGCCTCAAGCATGAGACTTTTTCTCAGCATTTGCATATTTTCTGTACACATTTGCCTCTGATGTGAGTGTTTTTCCCTAAAATAATCAAATGGAACAGAACGAGCGTTTTATAAAAGGCCTAATATGTTGCATCACCTCCTCATTCACAGGTCAAGCTGGTGCAGCACACATACTCTTGTCTTTACGGCACGTTTCTGTGTAACAACGCTCGTGAAAGGGAGGCGAGGAACATCTATAAGCGCACCTGCTCTGTGTGGTCTCTACTTCGCACAGGAAACAAGAACTTCCAAAACTTCCTCTACATCCCCAGCCACGATATGGTACTGACACATTCTGATGTTATCCAACCTTCTCGGCTCCATCTGTGATGCTGATTTGCTGGAATTTTTTAGCTCAAGTGTTTTCTTAAATCTGCAGATTAATACATTTTAGCATGATATTAAATCTTTCACTCCGTCACTGCCTGCCTCGATCAATATACAGATATCTAAATGAGAAACGGACACCATCATTACTTTACATTGACCTGTTAGTGTCCTTATTTGTGTGCAAGGTGCTGCAGCCAGTCTGCCATACTCGGGCACTACAGCTGTGGACAGCTGTGTACCTGCCCACATCCTCTCCCTGCACTGCTGTGGATGAATCTGTGGACCTTTACCTCCCTCCGTGCGTCACAGGAGACGAGCTCACCTCCCGTTCCTTGGACAGGCAAGTTGACTTGATGCATTTCTATTTATATCCCCGAACGTGGAGCGTTGGGATATAATGGTTTCATCACAACCGCCGCCGGATAGCCTTTGTGTGAGCGCGATAACTCGAACAGTTTTCACAATTGGAATTTGATACTCTGTGTACCTGTTTAGGTCACCAAGAGGACGATCTGTATCGAATTTCACGCTTATCGGATTTATGGTTTTCCCACCAGGTGGCGCTTTATTCATGAAAAATCTAATTGTTGGCTATATCTCTGGAACTATTTATCTAATTGACCTCAAATCAAATGCAAATAAAAGGTCATGACCTCAGGATGCATCCTGTCCTGACGTCATACTGAGCTGGTTCAAAGTTTCAACACCAGGTGGAGCTTTGTGACTGAACACGTGCGTCTTTATATTATTGTATTGAGTCTATTATAGGATTGGGGAAAAGGAGGATTGATAGTGTCTGAGGATTTACCCCTCGCCGTCGCCTCAGATGGGGCCTTGTTTGTGTTTATTTTTATTGTTCTTAGTGGTCATGAGAGTGTTGTTAGAATCCCAGTTTCCCAGTAATCGTCTCACTTAAAATGAAAGTTAAGTTTTCTTTGTGCCTCTGATTTCCAGACTTCCAAAGACGCGCTCCATGGATAACCTGCTGTCTACTTTTGAGAATGGGATGCCCCTCACACGCACGTCCAGCGACCCTAATCTCAACAAGCACTGCCAGGAGGGCCGCTCTGCTCTGGAGGCCTCGCCCGATACAGAAGACGCAACCGGAGATGGCTCCGATGAGGTTATCTCTGATGTCGGGGTGGAGATGCAATCTGTACATCAGAGTCCTGCCGAGACCGCCGAGGGCGACCCAGGTGCAGAGAGCTCTGAAGCAAAACTGGAGGAGCCTTGTCTTACTACGCAGCCGCTGCCCTCTCCACCACTTCCCCCAGTGTCTGTCAGCGCAGACATCCCACTCGCACATTCACACACTGCCTTGTACACTCCAGTCCTCCAAGCTTTGCCTCAAATCGCAAACCCTCCACTCACACCACCTCCTCTGGAGGATGAGAGCCTATGCAGGACTGCTGAGAGCACCGTATCACCCGCTCATATATCGGATCCATGCTTACCTCTGCCGTGCAAAAACACCACAGCTAACGCGTCCACCTCGCTGCTTAATGGACACTTTGATGGTCAAGCAAACGGCCTCCCGGAATCTCCAAAGCAGGGGACATCGCTGCTGCCCATGGAGGACTCCACCGAGACTCTGACTGATGATGGAGAGCGCCCCCCCACGCTACCTTCCACGGCAAACTCGAGTCCTTTAAATGAAGAAGTGGATCCGGAGTCACAGCCTCAGAAAGACAAAGAGGACATGAGGACTGATGCAGCGAAAGGACGGGAACGAATGCTGGCAGACTGCAGCCAGGTAACCAGTCGCCACCTGATTTCCCAGAGCCAGTTCTCAGACCTGTCTCTGCTCGGCTCTCACTGGGACAGCGTCCAGGGTCTGGTCCAGTCCGCTTACAGTCATCCCGCTGTAAGCCGAGCCCTGCAGCCCAACACCTACCAGAACCGCAGGCTTGCTAGTAAACTTCTCCGCGCCCAGGGCTTCAGTATAGTCAGGGGGTCGCAGTGCTGCCGCAGGGAGGCTCTTTGTTGTCCCAGCAGCCCTCTGCAGGCCGGCTGGCTGTCCGCCGCCAGGAACGCGGGCTACAACGGCCTGTGCGGCCCCGCCATCGCAGCCCTGAACAGCTACTCCCTGGCAGGCCATCAAGTCCTGCCGCTTTCTTTTTCCTCTCCCTCCACTTCGAGCTCGCCGCCCCCGCCTCACACCCCGGCGTACCTCGATGACGACGGGCTGCCAGTGCCGATGGACGCGGTGCAGCAGAGACTGCGACAGATCGAAGCAGGTTACAAGCAGGAGGTGGAGGTGCTGCGGCAGCAGGTGCGGCAGCTACAGATGAGGCTGGAGAGTAAACAGTACGGCACCCCTCCCTCAGAGCCAGACGTCGACTATGAGGATGACATTGTGAGTGGATTTGTCACTGATTTTAGTTGAAGGGTTTTCCATCTGTCTGATGTTGCTCTGCTCTGCTTCAGACGTGTCTGCGCGAGTCGGACAACAGCAACGAGGAGGATTCTCTGTCCACCCACAGCGAGGACCGTCTGTCTGAGGGCAGCTGGGACCGAGTGGAGCCCAAGGACACGGAGGTCAGAATCCTTCATCATTTTATGAGGCATCTTCCTCTCCCTTCTCCTTCCTCTTCACCTGCATAACCAGGAGCTCCTTTTAATGCAACGCTGTTTTGTGTGTGCGAGCGTAGGTCACCAGGTGGGTGCCCGACCACATGGCCTCCCATTGTTTCAACTGTGACTGTGAGTTCTGGATGGCCAAGAGACGTCACCACTGCAGGTGGGTTTTTATTTCTATGAATATGAGGACATATCTGTTATTTTCCTGAAATATAAGCTCGAGCGTCCACATAATGGCAACGATACAGTTACATCCTCGACCTGATGCAAAATTAGAGGAACGTACAACTTTTGAGGGATGTCGGATTAATTCTCAATCCTCATATTTAATTAATGGGAAATATTTGTTACTGAGAATGGAAATATGGTCGGGACAGAAGAGTTTATACAACTTTTCTATGTTTAGCTTTTTGTAGCCAAAAAAGTGCACAAAATGTAGGTTCTCATGTCATAAGCGTGTTTTTTGGGTTGTTTATGTAAGGATTCTCTGCATTTTATGTTATCGTAGTTTAGCATAAACAGCTAGTCTTTGTGCCTGTATCATGTTTCTGTGACATTGTTCATCTTTTTCTTGGTCTGGTTCAGTGAATTGTGGCTTTTGCATTGTTATAGAGCCGATTCCTCCTTCATATGTACACGTCTCACTCTAAAAAACATTATTTATCAAATTTAAATCAGTCATAATGAGATGAACTTAATAAACCTGCATGTTTATGCTGTCAGTTATTAAACTGATCAGATTTAATGAATATCCCAAAAAACTGATCTCTACTATGTGAACATCGACTATTTCCGCTTCTCCAGTTTGCTGCAGCCTGATTTTGTCAAAGCTGCAGCTTGCAGTTACAAGACACACAATGCTTTTGTTTTCTAGGCAAGTGACCAAGATTTGGTTTCATCTGATGCTTGAAAGATGAGAAGAATCATACGTGCATGGTTCAGAGCGATACAGGACAGAAATATGTTGCTACTCATGCAGCAAACTCTTAGTTGATTCTATCAGAATAAAACTAACCTGAGTTCAACAAGGATTTTAAAGATTTTCTTTTTTATAAACTGCTGCAACATTGAAGATGATTAAATCGTTTTTCTACTTTCAGAAACTGCGGTAATGTGTTCTGCAAAGACTGTTGTCACCTGAAGCTCCCCATCCCAGACCAGCAGCTGTACGACCCCGTGCTGGTGTGCAACACCTGCAACGACCTGCTCCTGGAGTCCCGCACTCGCGAGATCCGCAGCCAGCAGCTTAAGAAGGCCATCGCCACAGCCTCCAGTTGAGAGAAGAAACGGCTAAGCGTGGCTCGCTTCTGCTCTGTCCTGCTCGTTTTGGACGGATGAGCCGAGCGCCTGTCACAAGCTCAACCTGCCGTCGTTTCAGCCGCGGGGGCAAGCAGGGAGGAGTTATTTCTCTTTGGGAGGCTCGGTTTGGAAACGGATAGGCGTCGAGACTGGAAGGAGGAGTTGGATGGTGGGGAGGGGAGGGGCACTTCCTCGCAGAACAAACCCCTTTATGTTCAGACATTTTTCAGCCTGGAGTGCTGCGGCATCCTGCAACCTGCGCACAGCTCAGTCCTCCGAACAGTTCCACGTCTGGAAAACATCTAACTAACCTGCCCCTCTTCTTTCTTTTTTTTTTTGGTCCCAAGCACCTGTACCCCCCCTGGCAGACTCCGTCTCGCACTTCAGAGGACAATCTCTCACCCTTCCATGTGTCGGGGACTCCAGAAAGCCTTTATCTGTACTACCAGAGGCTTTCACTTTAAAAAGAGAAGAATTGCTGCTACAGTATTTAAAAGTCTAATTTTGTATTCTTATTTTGTGCACTACTAGCTGTCGTGTATTTGAGGGAATTTGAGACCAAACTTGAGAGAAAAAAAGGGAGAAATCTGCTGTTTACTTTGCATCTTTATGTTTTTAGAGCCTGAATGTAACGTGCTGGGGTAACTGGATGGAGTTTGTCGTTTTGGTGGGTTGTATAAATGTTCATTGCTGCAAAACGATGTGTACGCACAGTCAACGTGGTTCTGTCTTTATCAATGCTTTTCTCCAGTATTGCCATGTTACATCGTTAGACGTTGTGAAGACTCCATTTTTGTTTTTAGGGCATAAAAGAAGAGGACGAATCAAGTTCTTTGTGTTTGTCTTTTTGGGATGTGACTGAGGGAACATCTTAAAGTTTTGTGCTGAGGTTGTTCTGTTTGAACGACACAGTGTCCCCATAAAGCTTGATGACTCCTCAGATTGGGAACTTGTCAGGGCAGACCGCTCGGGAAGACTAAACTCAAAACATGGATTTTTGCTCTATTTTGCAAGAGGAAGTTGGCGGAAGTCCCTTTTTAAGAACATGTTTGTGTCTACTGGTGGATCCCCGAGACGATAGTGCCATATTTAGTTTTGTTTGGTCATTTTGGAGCCTTTTTTTCTTTTTATGCAGCAGGTTTCTAATTGGCCACATCTGTGTATGTTTTAATAGTGCAGATATTTAGCTGCTTAATAACACTGAGACTACTAAAGATTAACAGATGGTTAGAAAACAAGTGATGGGAAATCTCCGTAATTGGCAAACCTCTGTGGATACCCATCGTCTAATATTTGGGATGTTTTTATGCACGGAGTTGAAGTCCAAATCTTCTAAAAGGAGCTCAGAAATGTAACATAGTTATCTGATCAGTAGTGGTGGCTAAAACCTGTCACTTAAAGAATAATTGTTGTAAAGAAATGCACTGTAAAAGTTAAATCCAATGGGTTAAAATAAAAGATTATATCAATGATCCGGTTCCTGTCCTGGTGATTTACTTGCAGCTCTCGTTTACATTCTCGTCTCATCAGGAGGATTAAAACCTCAGAAGTGTGAATTAACAATAAATTAGCATGATGAGGTGGATTTAATCAGTGGGTACATTAACAGGCTGTGAATGATCTGGTGAATACTAGAGATGGGAAATAAGAATCCCACAGTGCCACAATATTAAACTGATTAAATGCTTTGTGTCCTGGAGGAGGCGGGATGAGCGGAAAATCTGGAGGTGGTTACACAACAACTGTACTTCCTGTTGGTGCTCAAACAACCTTTTGAAGAAGTTTCTCAGTTGAAAAGGCTTAAAATATATAATAAATATTACATAATATAATCTGGAGACTGACATTGGATATTTGAACAGATTGTGTCATGAATATTAATATAAACGCAGCTCAATGTGCCATTAATAGCAAGTAATCGCTCTGTCATAATGAAGCATCCTGACTGCATGCGAGTGTGATCCAGACATTATATCCTCCTTTACTGGGAAAATGAGCATCACTTCATTGGACAACATACCTCTGCATGTTCGTTCATGAAGCCACTCAGAGTTCTCTGCACCAGTCAGGGTGTGTCTCAGCAACTTCACTGAGCTCCATTTCCTGCTTTTCAGAAAAAAACAACCAATGGTTAAGTTTTTATTTTAGAAAAATATCCAAGTGTTGAAGTTTTGTAATGTATTATTTTTCAAAAAAACTGTTTCCCATTGTTGAACATTTAAATTTCTAAATATTTCAATATGTTCCTGATAAAAGCTTTGTGTGCGATAAGCTGGGCTGCACGGTGGAATAGTGGTTATCACTGTGTCCTCAGCGAGAAGGTTGCTGGTTTGAGGCTCTGCTGGACTTTGCATGTTCTCCCTGTGTGTTTGGGCTTCTCTCTGGGTTCTGCAGCATCCCAGTTGGGCTTGTTGGTCACCATTGTTGTGTGAGACCGAATGGTTGTTTCTGTCCCTGCGTTGGCGACCTGTCCGGTATTTTCTATCTCTCATCTGCTAATTGCTTCGATTTGCTCCAGCTCCTCTGCAACGCGGATTTGGAAATTGGGTCTGCTGCCAAGCAAATCAAAATTAGATTTTTTTCTTCTTCTCCGGTGTCGTCTGGATGAAAAGAGATTGTCCAGTTTGTCTCCACTCAGTTCAGAAGCTCGTATCTCTGACAGTATGCTTTAGTACCTGGAGAACTAGGAACTCACACTTTGTAAAAAAACACCATCAACACTGAAGGATGTATTTAGATATTACAGCAACTCTTCCACCATCCAGACATGTTTTTCAGGGAAGACCTTCCATATTTTACCAAACCAATGAGATATAACAATTAACAGCATGACTCTGTAGTAGGAAGGTCCCGGCTGCAGTCCAGACCTTTTCTCCAAATTACTTGTTGCATCACAAAACACAAATCACAGAGGAAAAGACTCTGTAGGACCCTGTATGAGACGAGACGGGACAATCTCTGCCAAACGTCCATAAACTGGTCTCCATAGTTCCCACACACTCACAGGTTGTTGTTAAAATAAAAAAAAGAGATGCTACGTAGCAGGAAGAATCATGGTGAGTCCATCTTACTCTTAACATTTAATGCTTTCTTCTTCTACTGGGAATTATTTATGTAATAAATGTGTTGCTAGTTGGGGTTTAATGTAAGCTTAAGCTAGAAGCACATTGCTAAATACTTCAAAGAAAATTAAAGGACTACTACTTCAATTTATAATACCTGTTTACTACATGTGAATGGGAGAGAATTAAAAATAAAAGACAAATAGTTAGTTAATTAATGGTTAATAATAGTTACTAACACCTGCATAAATCTGCACAGAGATGCTCAGCAAGTCAGTTTCCACGAGGAGGAGGAATCATGCAGAGGAGCTCTGGAGCTGTTCTCTCATTTCTCCACCAGATGGTGGTTTTATCAAAAGAAACGTGAGAATCTGCAACAAGACCAGAACTCCCAACCAAACCAGGACACTTCTGCAGAATTGTAATACTGGAGGTTTAACGTTTCCATATTATTTATATAAACAGTAACTAAACCTGCATTTTTATGAGGTTTTGTAGACTCAAACTTTTCCGCATAAATGAAGGTAAAACCCTGACATGCCCTCTGTTCCAGCTGTTCAGAGCAGTTAAACATCTGCAGAACAGCAGCGTGAGACACGTCTGCTTGTTTAATGAAGACAATTCTGCAAATGGCTTTAAACTCTCTCAGCATCATCAATAATTCAAGTGTTTCAGGTCTCCGCCAGGTGAGCAGAAAAAAGGGAGACAGCTCGCAACATTTTCATGCAAAGATGTTGAAATTTATGCAAAGCTTTGCACTGAGTGAGCATTTTTTCAGATGGGGGCGGGGGGCAGCAGTGAGCCCATTCAACTTTTTTCATTTTTATTCTTTAGAAAGGATTTAAACTCTGACGCAAAGCACACAGAAAAGTGCGCAAACTCAACATTTTATCTAATGCAGTAGTGCTAAATATGAAGGGTTCTATTTATTTTGTTTCATCAAACCAAAATGTTCTAATTTCTTCTCGCTGCTTTTGTTGTATGACTTGAGATATATTTTCATTATTTACACTGTCCAGCCTTATGAAAGAGTCCTGATATGTACATATATCTACACTAACTCACCTTAAATCATGTAAGAAAAAATGTCAGACTAGAACAGATGATCATATTCCTCATCTCACAAGCAGCCTAATGGACAGAACCTGAGTTTAGATGGTTCTTTCTTTCTTTCCTCCTTTCCGATGGTCACACTGAGCATTCAGCATCCCCCATGGCTGATTCCCCCCCGGAGGAAGCTCTTGACTCAATCAGCATAACGTTACTTGTAGCTTCTTCGCACCAGGAACCTCACTGATTGGCTCCTTTCACACCGGAGCTCTCATCAGTGGGGGTTTAATAGAGGCGATGCCCGAAGAGGGAGGGGCTACACTTTCTTTCCTGTGCATGGTGATAGATAAGTATAAGACCCCCCCGCAAGAATGCGATCAGATTGGAAAAACAAGGCATTGTGTTGTCTTCTCTCTGTCCTGTGAGATATCCTCCAACATGCAGCAGCTGGTGATTCTGCCGGTCCTTCTGGCATCTTTCTGGGCAGCCTGCTCAGCATCGGGAGGTAAGTCTCTAAAACACCTGCTTGTATTTGTATTAAATCACTCCTGGTGGAAAAAAGAGCGTAAGAAATGGGGAGAATTGGAAGAATGATGAGTTGTTTATTCTCTATGTTTTTGTATTTGTCTCCAGAATTTCAGCTTATTTAGTTTATTTGCTTATTGTTGGCTTAATTAGATAATCCTGTAATAATAGCCTACTCAAATTATTAAAGCTTTTCATGCGCTTTCTGTAAAATAAATTAACAATAAATATGAGATGAAAGGATACAGAAAGCCTTTCTGATGCTCATTGTGGTAAAGTTGCTTTTTTCGTTCAGGTCATTCAGTCTGCAAGTTGACATGTTGCGTAATATCATAAAGTTAAATGAAAAATAGAAATAAATCATCATATTTATGTAGAGATTTCAGCTTCAGGGGAAAAGGCTTCCTCTCCAAACACACACCAACCAGAACCACCAAAACGCGCCTGCAGAAAGCGCTCCACCGTGTCCATTACGCAGACGTGGCTCCGGGTGTTTCCGTGCGTCGGAGCGCATGCATCAAGGGCAGAGCGGGGCTCGCGCATCAGCAGAGCTCGCGGCAGAAGCAGGTGGATCTGATTCTCACAGAGCCTCCTACGTTTTGGACACCCTTCTTCTCCCATCCTGCGCGCGCTCTCCCCGACTCGCGTGCACCTGCTCAGATCCACATGGAGCCAAAGACAAGCGTTTGTTGCCGCATTGAGTCTCGTCACGAGCAGCGACAATGCGTCCAAACTGTGACGCTTTAGTTAAAAAAAATAGATTTGGCACCAAAAATCTACTGAAGCGAATAAAAAGCGAAATTTGGCTGAAATGGCCAATGAAACCATTAAAACCATTAAAACCAACGCTTGTTTGTTTACATCCATATCCCACCAGTCTGAATGTTTGTACCGCAGACAGCAGTCAGATAAGATCGTTAAATGAAAAGATCAGAAGGTCGTTGGTGGATTAATTGTCCTGATGGCAGCAGCATCTTCTCACATGACCCAACCCGATCCGGGATAAATATAGCGCGCAGCTTTTCGGGTGTCAACAACATGACTAATGTAAAACTTACCCTTTAAGCGCACCTTAAACCCCACAGACCCCTCACCTGTAGGTCTATGTGTGGAACAGAGGCGGTCTCCTTCAGTCGCGCGCGCACCAACATGAATAAATACGTTTCCGTCCGCTTGTTCAAATCTGACCCCTCATGTTTATTTTCACGTTTCTGCCTTTTGTTTCTCCGTTTATTCTCTTCACAGACTTCTTAGATCTATTGAAACCCATTCATATGTTCAGTTTGTCTGCGCGAGACAGTAAAGATCAAAGGCGAGCGCTGATTGGTCAGTAATAATGCGGATAACAACATGATTGGTTGTGAGAGACAAACGAGCCGCTGAGACACAAAAATGGTTATTTTACAAAAAAAATGTTTTTAAGTGACTTGAATGAGCAAAACTAACACTGAGATGTGATCATTTCCCCACAGAAAGAGTTTTCCTGTGTTGTAATGGTGCCTAAAAATGGCATTTTAAAAGGAGAACTTGTTTGTAAGTTTATCTAAACCAAAAAAAAACATTTTCTCATAAAACACAGATGAACAAACTTAATTATTAAGTATTAATAAATTAAATCTCATGTAATTCACCCTTTAATTTGATTATTTAGTTAATTTTGCCTGTGTGCAAGTAAATAAACATATAAAAGCTGTTGTTTCAAACGTGTGTTTGAAGAAAAAAAGCTACTTTCCACCCATTCTTTCTGACAAAACATGAGCAGATATAGTTTGTTTTATGTCTGGGGATATAGGAAAGCAATTAAAGAAACCTATATAAAGCACCCAAAACTAAGGTTATGAGTGAGGAGATTCATTATCCTCACCATGATGCAAAAACTGGAAATGCTGTGGTGCTGAAAATAACACATTTCCACCAATTACAACAAAGCTGTCAGGCTTATTGTCAAAAGAGAAGTTGGAAATGTGTTCTATTCATCATATGGGCTTTAGAAACAGAGTAATTAGATTTTATCCTCCATTTGCATCACCCACGTTCATCTTGCATGCATACAAATCCTGCAGCAAGAATATCTTTCAAAATAAAAAAAATTATGATAGACACGATGAGCATCATCTTGTGCTCCCTATAGGCCCAGTGGGCAATGATGGTTCAGCACAATATCGTTTGATGAAGCAGGAAAAGGCTTGCCGGCATGGCAAAGAAACCAAGCGCTGACTTCCTTTGCAAAGAGAACTCCTTAAACAAACCTAATAGCAGAATATTTATTTTTCATTAATGTTGGATTATTGAGATAGCTACAAATATTTGTGTCAGAGTAAGGAAAGGAAACAAGCAAACGGATTGTGAAATATTAATAAATACCTCCGACAGACATGTGAGTAGGAGCTCATTGATACAAAAGATTGTTTATTCTGACAGCAGGACGACGTTTTGTGAATAGGATGGCAGTTCCTGTGTATTCGGAGGTTTTGTGTGACCGAAAATAATGACTGACCTCAACCAGCAGAACAATACATTGTTTGCTTCAAGGAAAGAAAAACAAACTTTTAATACAAGAAGATATTTGTAAATATATATATATTTAAAATCTAGCTGAAATCCTGCAAAACTATACGGGAAGAGAAAACATGTGATTCTGCTTCAACATCAAGCTGAGACGAGCTGGTGTCAACCAGTGAAACACAATGTTTACATGCAATATTTTCTGTTGAAATCAAACTGCTTACATTCATTTTTATTAACAAACCCTTAAATTAATTATTCTTTCTCTTGCAGATTGGTGCTATCAGTCCCAGTTTACTTGTGAACATCAGTGCAACGGTGAGCTAATTGAATACTTTTAGAAACAATAATCTTTGCACTGTGGAAAAGTAGATGGACATTAAACATCTTAGCCAGTTATCTAAACTGGTTAAACACCCAGATACAGTCAGGACTGAATGTTATCCTCCAGAAACCCAGAATATAAATATAAAGTTGCAAAGTTTCCATAATAAAGATCTTTTTCCCATAACGGGACAATTTTTTTGATCAAACTGACTTTGTTCAGATTATATTGATCCTGAACAGGCATAATGTAAAATTAGGTTAGAAAGTAAAACTTCATGTTTATTTAAAGTTTAGGTCTAAATAAGTTCAATCTAGAAATGTAAGTTAAAACAAGGTTAAATGAAATGTTCTTTTGGTTCTTCCCATCCTGCAGTTTGCTCAGAGTTTACATATGATTCTGATTGGGAAACAGGCAGAAATTAAAAAAGAAAATCAATTATTGCATTTTTTCCAGCTGTTATGTAAATTAAAAATAACATATTTGGTGATATTTCTTATTCTTATTCTTATTCTTATTCTTATTCTTATTCTTATTCTTATTCTTATTCTTATTCTTATTCTTATTCTT
>JBAMHX010000017.1:3083136-3095882 GCA_037177515.1 Pseudomugil tenellus
TTCTTATTCTTATTCTTATTCTTATTCTTATTCTTATTCTTATTCTTATTCTTATTCTTATTCTTATTCTTATTCTTGTTGTTTTTGTTTTTGTCGTTGTTGTTGTCTGAATCTGAAGCCATTAGAATTATTTCTCATTTCTTAAATATCTGGTGATGTTTTTTAACATCTGACACGTCCTTTAACCTCATGTTTCCTATTTAAACCATATTCAACGAAGAGGCTTTATGGATCTGAGAGCGACATTTCTGATAAATGAAAAATTCCTGCAAAAAGAAGTTCAGTAACGACACATAGCTCATGTTATCTACAAGTAAATGAGACCAAACTTAAAAACAATCACTCCAAATTATTTACTGGTGGTTATTTCCTGATTTTAGCACCAGATAAGTGGAACCTTGCCAACCAGAACTGTGCAGGATCAGAACAGTCGCCCATCAACATTGTCACCAGAAAGACGATTAAAGATAAAAACCTGACTTCACTACAGTTTGAAAACTACCAGCACATCTTCCAAAGTACTATCAAAAACAACGGCCACTCCGGTGAGTTCGCTGCCTGTTCAGCAACCTAATTTCAGCTGTTGTATGATGCCTTTATGCTGGTTTATCCTTCCTTCCAGTTCAGGTTGGGGTTCCTCATCTCAGCACCATCTCAGGTGGAGGCCTGCCAGACACCTACAAAGCTGTGCAGTTCCACCTGCACTGGGGCAACAAGGGAGGGCCCGGCTCTGAACACACTATTGACGGAGAGAAGTATCCCATGGAGGTGAATGATAGACCCAAGCACAGCAGGCTTCATGCCTGCTGTGAGGTGGGGGGGGGGGGTGACACCACTAAACAGCTGCCATTCCACACTGTGAACCATTTAAAGTCATTCTGTGGCCTAAAGGCTTTACAAGGACAATCAAAAGGGAAACGTTTGGATTTTACAAGTTTCTCTGCTGCAACACATGCTGGGTCATTGTGCAAAACAACAAGCGATTGTTGCAGCAGGAAAACTTCTACAACCTGCAGGACCAGAGTCTGACATGCGTCCTGTTGACTAACAGTGATGAAGGGGAACATGTACAACATAAGTACAAAGTGAAACTCTTTGCATGGTTTAGTATAAATAAATGGCAGCATTTTGAAAGTAAAAAGTTTGTTTTGAACCACCGAGAGAGCGAAATGGGGATCCATCTCAGACTAAAACGCCACTGTAGCCATTTTTGTATAAGATCGACTAAAATTCCCTTCATGAGTCAAAGACATAACATGTTTTATTTATAAAGCAGGAGTAAAACCTGAGCAGAATGTGCTGATAAAGTTATAAAGTTTCTGTTGGTCTTACTCAGGTTCTTCATGGGCTTCATGACGTTATAAATATTTTCTTTTCAGCTCCACATCGTTCACATGAAGGCCAGCTACGCAGATCTGACCACAGCACTGAGAGATCGAGAAGGGGTTGCGGTTCTTGGATTCTTCTACGAGGTACCCCTTGTAAACTGTAAACACCTACTGTACATGTGAAATGACACAACCCTCACATGTGCCTCTTTGAACTTTTAGAGCTCCAACAGCGTCAATCGAAAGTATGAACCCCTCATCAGCACGCTGCAAGGCATAAAAGCTACAAGTAGGTATTGTTCTGCAAATCCACTGGAAAGCTGGGTGTTTGTTGCCAAAGTTTGCTGCTAACATTGAGGCTTTTCTTGTTTCAGATGGTAACTCGTCCTTGCGCTCCATCTCGCTGGCGCAGCTGATTCCAGCAGAGCAGAATTTGACGTCTTACTACCGTTACAAAGGTTCTCTAACCACCCCAGGATGCACCGAGTCTGTCATTTGGACTGTGTTCGAGAACCCGATCCCTTTGAGCATCGGACAGGTTGGAATTAGAGACCGACTAGTTTGGTTTCTTTATGGAAATATTTTAGCCAACATATGCTTTTTAGTAAAATTACCAAAACACTGATGCTGTTCGTGACACACATCGCTCTAACTACGCTCTAACTTTTCTGTCTTCTGCTTTTGCAGCTGAAAGCTTTTTCTGAGCTCCAGTTCCACGATGGCAAGCCGATGGTGGACAATTTTCGGCCTGTTCAGCCCCTGAATGGTCGAAAGGTGTACCGCTCGGGAGGTACCGTCATCCTGGTCAGCTCCGCCCTCCTCATGGCTGCTGTTGCCATGGCGTTGGGTCTGTCCCAACCCAATTAGAGCAAAGCATCTCTCGCTGCACTGCGACATCCATGAACACAAAAAAATCTGCACTGATTGACATCTTTATCGCTAAGATGGATCATGTCGTAGTGTAGGGACTTCCCACCTGGTGTATCTCCCCTTATGACACAGATGACAAAGGCGTTTGAAAGGAAAGCCTCGTGAGAGGTGCTGTAAGGGTTCAATCAGCATTCATGCATGTGTAGTGAAGCAGTAAGTCTTATTTCAGCATTACGAATGTGCCATAAAGCAGGTTTCCGGGCACCTAAAAAGATTACTCAACCTACACAACAAGAACTTTTAGTCAAGTTGTGATCATAGCTTCAACAATGACACTAACACACACATCCATCCCGTCCAATGTCAGGTAAATTTAGTTTCTGTTAATGCCTGAACGAGTTGCCAATGTTTTGAGCTCGGTGCGTGGATGTCGGCCTATGACCTGGCACCTGATGTGTTCTCAATGGAGCATGTGAATGGCATGCAGTTAAAAATAGCCGAACCGAGTTATAAAAACAAGTTCCATATCAAAGCCAGCGGTCAAAGGAGTCAGCAGTTTGACTTTTGGTTTATAAGTCCAGCAGCATACAGAGATCCTAGTAGGTAAAATCCTCACTGCTAGTCTGCCGATTTGGGAAAGTGCCAGAAAGGCAAATCCATGAAGAGCATCTATGTGATGTTCTGAGAGCAAAGCTGCTGATTTCCACTCCCAGAGTCATCTGAGGCGAAGATAAAGATGCCGAGATGCTAACGAGCTGAAGAGGCTACAGCATGACAACACATCTCTTCAAACCGGCTTCAGTACATTTATGCATCTCATAGATGAATCGCATGAATCTGCATGTCTTGATGTTCCAGATATTAAAGTTTCATCACTGCTGGAGCGAAGCTGCACTCGCAAACCTGAGCTCGCCAAATTTTCTTTTGCCACAAACAACACAAATAAGTTCATTGAGCCTTCTGTAAGAACATGCAACACTGTTCCAGGCTCTCTGATGCACTGAATGTTAGCGACTGTGAATTTGACCATGCTGAGTTCTCACTCATTTATTCTGACGACTTGTTAATTATTCTTGTGAGAGATTTGTGCGATTTTCTAGCAAAGATTTGTTGTGATTGTTTTGCAAGGAATCTGTATTTTCCCGTGTTTCACAAGAAAACAAGTTATATTTCTACAGTGTGTCATTGTACACATGTATTTATGTACTGAATGTGTATAATGATATGAGATGCATTGTAATTTTATTTATGTATTGCAAAGTTTATATAGAATGCAAATCCCATGTGAGGCACCAACTTGTTCCAGTTTGGTTTACTTATGATGTTGAAGTGTATGAGACTGTCAGCTCGTCCTGCTTGAACTTATCAGATCATATGGAGAATGTGTTTAAACTGAACAATAAACTATATGCCTTTTTAACGTTTGTCCTCTGCCTGCAAAAGCACAAATCAAGTTACTTGAACAGGTGATCAAAACAGTATTTCATCCTTGGCGTCAGTCATTTCTGTACGGTAGCTGTTGTAAGAACACACTGTGTTGGTTCTGCTGTTTGCCAGCTGGCTCTCACACACAGACAAGCTTCTCAGTTTGCAAACCAGTCCCCCTTCTGTCCTTTGAGAGAGTTTGAGTATGTATCCAAGTCCCGTAATCCATTTCTAATTGACCCTTTTCTCGATATAGAAGCAGTTTTTGGCCTAAATTCACTTAGATAATAAACAAGAAATTCTGAACTCTAAAATGTGAGACTATATGTTACTTTAAATTTGAAAAAAAAAAAAATCTTCCTTTGTGATTGTTTCCAGGTGCATCTTCTAATTATTTTACATTTTCCTCCCCACACCCATTTGCTTTTTCCTCCTTTGTCATTAGGAATCAAAAGGCTTATTGTGACAGACAAGCTTAGGAAGACAGCAGCGTCCCACAGAGGCATGCATGGAGGTTGAGAGAGCATGCACAAAAGCTTGAATGAAAGCCTCCTTCATTCCCCTGCTTAAGCTTCATTTGCTTCTTTAGTTAAGTATCAGCTGGAGCAGATATCAGGAGGGGGTTGCTTAATATCTGGCAGTGGTACCTTGTAATCTTCTAGTGAACAGCACAGAACCAACACAGATATGTTGTTAACTTCTGAATCTCTTCTCAAATGCTCCAAACCTCCGGGGTATCCATGATAAAGAATGCCTTTTTACCTGAGAGAAACCAGAAGCATCTTTATTGTGGTTGTGACGCAACCTGAAACACGTGCAGCTGCCCATCAGATAGCAGCTGCTGTTAAAAGTCACCGGGGCAATCTTTGTCCCTGTGGTAACTGTTCATCTAAAAAACAGTCACCTTTACTGATTCTCTCCCGTCGGCGGGATACGCTGATTGATGCAGCAGCGTGTGCATCTTCAAACCAGTCTGTCAGTGTGGAATATGTGGGACCTGGTCATCTTTATTCCAATTTATACACCTACAAACCTCATTATTGCTCCACCGGTGATGTAACTCACAGGGATTTCTGCCAGCTATTGTGGTCATGATGAAACATTAGCCAGGATATAAAAAACAACGCTGTCCCCACATCTTGCCAGGTACTTTTAACACAACAACCCTTAAAGTTGGCAAACAGAAGTGATGTTTTGGCCTTTCAGGTTTAGCACACAGTGGCTTTCATTTGGGGGAAATCACAGATACAACAAGCAAATTATGCCATCTGATCTCACTGCAAATGCTGTTACAGCCACTAGCATGCGGTTCCCATCAGTCATTATAATGTCTCATTTACACAAAGTACTGACCACTTTACATGCAAAGCGTGTTTAATAATGGCAACGAATGTCAGGCAGCTTCACGCCTTTTATCGCCTTTTTAAAACTTCACCGTGCTGACGATTGTTATTCAGTTGCAAAGGAAGCCAGCTGTTGTTAAGGTCAAGGTAACCCGGAGGCAGAGTTGACTTGTCTCATTAAGGCTCTTCTGCATCTCAATGAGTGCTCTGATGTATGAGGTGTTTGAGGACCGCCGTGGTACCTGCTTTCTTCATGTACAACTTTAGGGAAAGGCATATTTCTTAGTAGTTAACTCCCCATGTTTCTTTCAGCATCTTGTTCATACATTTAATTTCTTCCATATGCAAAAGTTGCAGCATCATTGTATTACCGTAACACAAGGTGTACAGAGTTCAATACTTGTGCAAAAAGAAGATGAATGCAACGTATTCGATGGAGATCTGGACCTAAATGCAGACCTGTGCGAGAAAAACATTTAGCAAATTTACATTTACTTCAATGTATCATTCACCAAAACTGAATAACAATTAAAATGTATTGTAATATAAGGTGGGACAGAGGACTACCACAAATGACAACCTCTAAATACAACTGAAGTAAAAACTTCAACAAGTAAACTAAGTCATAACACAACTTGACTCGCCTCAGACAAGGACAAAATATGGTAACAAGGACACTTGTTACCATATTTTCTGGACCGGCCACAGCACATCTGGTTATGTGCTGCCAACCTTTTATCTCATCAAGTCAACAGCTGTGAGTGCTCTTCTTTTTAAAGCGATAAAACTACAAAAACACATGGATGAAAAATAAAACTACTCCCGGGAACGTTTTAAAGTACAATTAACACTAATAGAAGGCAAAAAGCTCATAAAATAATAATATAATATGGCCCCTTCAAAATAGCTCTATTAAATCTTAGCAGATTATTTAATTTGGGAAAATCTTGCATCCTACCTGCACTCCGAGACCTGTCCAGTAAGTAAAAGTCACACCAATAATGACACTTCTCTTGCTCTGAATTGATGCTACATAGCATCCATGTGCAACGTGCATTAAGCAAAACTGTGTCTTCAAAGTCATGCGATGGACTGGCAACTGGTTGAGGATGTACCTAACCCTACCCCCACCTGAGGTTTGTTGGGATAAACTCCAGCTACCTGCAACCCCTCACAGGACTAAGCAGTACAGAAAATGGATGGATGGAGGCTGTCTGTAAAAATTGTGTTGTGGAGTTTCTCGGCTTCAGGGCACTATGACAGCTATGAGCTACATCTCCATTTCATATTTATATTGATTCCTCAAAGCCAGAATGAATCCGATGACGATTAAATATCTTTCATTACACAACGATGAGTTGAAACATTATGACCGATCTGCATGGCATGCAGTGGGCAATTAGTAGATTGCTGAGTTATAAAATCACCATGACCTTTGGAGATCCTCTGGGATTTGACACCTAGAGCAGATCTTTTTCATCCTGCTTTGAGTTTGAGCCAAAGCGAATAAAAATCATTCCAGTGAATCCTCCAACATTCATTCACTGGTTTAAGGTGTCATTAAAAGGTTTCCACAGATAAAAAAAAATAAAGGGACCATTTTTTTTATTTGTGGAGAGACTCTTAAAACTCTTTATCTAAGTATAATAGCGGCGTTACGTTGTGTTTCCTGGTAGCCATTCCTTGTTTACACTTAAATACTGATAAGATCATTTTATACAGTTTACATGCTGTAGTTCATGGCTGGGAAACAGTCTGAGAGCGTGCAGCACTCAAAAGTTTTACTCTCTTGTTCAATCGGATTTATCAGAAGGTTACACACTGCCCACAGACTTATGACATAACTCTTGGCATTGTCTGCGAGCCAGGGAAGAGATATGACGAGTGTACCTTCAGTCAAAGCAAATTTACTTGGAAAGCCAAGAAAATAACCAGCGTAAAGTTTGATATGTGCTCTGATGAAGATTGCAAAGGGAGAAATGTATTTATAAGAATGTGCAATACACTCCATGGTAACCTGAACACAGACCTTTACAAATATAGTGTCAGTCAAAGGGAAGGGGGTCACGCTGGAGTGAAAGACACTTCCAAAGGTACCGCGAGCACCACCACTCACAAAGAGCGAGAGGCAAACACAGAGACATAGTTCTATTTTGGACAACAATGATATTTGGCTGCATTGTTCTCGTGGGCCTGGGTGGTCTTGTGTAATGGTAGAACATGATGGGAAGCTTCCAGCTGACCCTGCATTCCTGCCTGACGCTGGTTTTACATCATTTTTCATCAGTCATTTGTTTGTATATTGATTTTAGTTTTTCTTTTTGGTGTGTTTTATACATATTAAAAAGAAAACAAAATGTTTAAGGCTGTGGAAATTCTGACAAAGCTCTCATATCCTGCCCTCAGTCTACTGGTGTTACTGGTGGTTGTTAACACAGCCTTACAACAAGAACGTCGCTGGTTTTTAGTCTCATCTGGGGAGGGGTGCGAACAGTGGCATTTCGATGCTTTTTGCATGCTCTCTTCGTGTATGTGTGGCTTCTGTTCAGGTACTCCGGCTTCCTGCCATCATGTCAGGTAATTACACTAAATTAGGAGTGAGTGTGAGGACGGATAATTGTTTCTCTGTCTTGGCCTTGCAGACTGGTGACCTGAGTGAAAGCTGGGATAGGCTCATAATTCCCTGAAATGGACTGAGCTAAAGACAGAGCGGCATAGTAAATGAATGAATGATCAAGTATTAAATAGTAAAACGGGTATGTAAGAGACATCAGAGAATTTTAAGAGAGAAGACCTCACCTTAGTTTGTGGGGTGTCTTTTTATTGTGCCTTTCTTGTTACTCACTGTGCAAGCTCAGCCCTTTCTAAGGTCAAGCTCACATAAAATTCATATATTATACGCTGTGGTAACTTTTAATGCTTAAACATTGACTTAACTAAAGAACTTTGACCTCATTGCAGACGCGTTTCTATCACAATGTGATATTATGCTTTGTTATGTACCTGGTTAGCACTGAATACAATTCATCCTCCCATTTTTTATTGGTGCCAGGATTTTTCTTCTGGGAGGCGGCGCATCCTGTTCACCCTGACGCCAGGAGGAAATGGGGTGTATTTTCATTGTCCACATCAAAATTTCATGAGTCACTCTGACCAGGCTACACATGACAGCAAAAAGCTGCTGGTAAATCACGACAAACCCCCCACACACCAGCTAATATCGCTCCCCCCCAGGCATTCTGCCTCACACACATCCCCTCCACTCCATCACACAGACCTGCTGTGCTCTGAATGCCAATACAACCACACACCACCTTAAAAAAGCAACGCTTTGGCCCACTATCAAACAAATATTAGTTAGAGAGGAGAAAAAAATCTGTTTGTTCCTTTCAAGAAGTAATATTTATATTTTTGAAGGAAGCCACACATGTGGACAGACAGATAACTGCAGGACGCGAGACAAGAGGGAGGAACAACCTTGGACTTTGATTCTGCTCAGCATCAATATCTCTGAGCTTCTGCAGATGACTATGCTGCTAAAACATGAGTTCACAGCTAAAGACAGATTATTTTAATTATAGTTGGAATATTTATTCATTGTTCAACAGCTTGACATATATGATTAATTACAATATACAAATATACATGTTTAAATAAAATAACATGAAAAATCTGTGTTTAATTATATTTTTCATTTTATTGTTTATTTCCATTATCTTTTTCCTCTGCTTACTTAATCATTTTCGTCATTTTGGAAGTCTGTGATGTTTTATGAATAATTTGATAATTATTTAATTAAATTATAAAAAAAAGTAAAAAAAAAAAAAAAAAACTCCCAAGTAAAAGTTACCAGGTGTAATGAATGTGACTGGTGGAAACAGACAGGAAGTTAACAGGATTTATTTAGGAGGGATGATGAGAAACGTGTGAGGAATGGGATGTGAGTCCAGGAGGATGACCAGGATGAAGAACAGGAAAACGGGCAGAGGATTATTCAGGATCAAGCAGGAGGACCCAGGAGTTGTGATGTAATGTTCATAGTCAATGTCTGACAAGGTTTGACTGGAGGAGTGCAGGCTGCATGCTGGCTGTGTCCGAATGTGCACCCTATGCCCTACATAGTGCCCTATATAGGGCTCACGCCATTTTGTAGGGGTGTCCATACTTTAGGAAAAAAGTAGTGCACTCAAAATTACCCACAATGCATCTTGAAAAGTAGTGAGCATCAACGATCACTAAAAGGGTAAATATAGACCACAATGCGTTTCGGGCCGGAGCTTAAAATGGCGGAAATGATACGGACATCAAAAACGTTTAACAAAAAAGCTATAAAGCATCATTTTTATCCCTTTTCCACTGAATTAATACAAAGCAACACTAAAATGTAACATAAGTAAATAAGACATTTTCACTTGAAATTAGATTGGATTTGAAACGTAACCTTCAAGTCCGTTGTGGTTGCCATAGTTACAGCTGGTAGTTACGTGATGCACGACAGAGAAAACGTAGTGAGCTTCGTGTCTGAATTACAATGAAATTCAGGGCACTATATAGTGTTCTATGTAGGCCTATGTAGTGAATGAGGGGTTAGGGCATAGGGTGCACATTCGGACACAGCCGGAGTGTGAGGGAATTGGGAGCAGGTGGAGGTGATCCGGCTGATGAGTTCAGTGGCAGGTGAAGGTGACGGGGCTGATTGGGTCGGAAGTTGGAGTTTGGTTAAAGCAGGGCATGACGCCAGCTAGCCTTTTAATATCTGGCCAGAGACTACAGGTGAAAATTAGTTTTTTCTCTACTCCTGATATAGATTTTATCTTTGTTTAATATGTGCTGTCCCTGTTAAATAATTGTTTTTAAAAAAAATAAAGATAAAAACTGCAATGATTTCTGTATTTACGCATTTATTACCACTTTTTTTATTCCATTGCTTCAGAATTTTTTTTGGCATCACAGTTGTAGAAAATCATTTTTTGTTTGTTAGTTTTTTATGGCGTAACCTGATAGTTTTTTTTTTATCAGAAGTTTTTAAAGGAATCTTCTGCTGCTTTAATTTGTGACTTTTAAAATTTATGTAAAAATTCCTCAAACTTTCACAGAAAACATTACAAACAGCATTTAGTTAATCTTTCAAGGAGAACGATGAATTAGTTATTAGCTTTTCAACCCAGCAGTGTAACATAGGTTTAGCTGTATTGAAGAATTGAAAATGTTACGTGTGTTTAGTCTTTTCTAAGCTGAAATGATAAAATACATAGTATATGATTAAACTGGCGTTTCTGTCATCAACGGCTTCTTCCTGCTGGTTGAGACAGCTATTATTTATTGTAAATCATCTGGTTTAAACAACAAAGCAATGATTTGAAGAACATAATGAGCTCAGAGGCACTACAGACCTGTGTTCTTGATCTGCGACAGATATCTTAGACATTACCTTGTGGTAGATTCGATGGGTTGTATGCAGGAAAAAAAATACTCACTAGACTTCTGTGACAAAAGGTGGTTGATATTTGTGCCATTCATCATAACACACAGGTCCATGTCATCTTTAGAAGATGTTTTTGCATGTGTGTGTTTGTTAGAATGAATGTAATATAAATAGAAGACATAAACAAGGAATTTTGTGTTCTGACTATTTTTCTTTTTTAATTATGCTAATTCATGTTGTAAATCAGGTGTTGCTGGAAAACCTAGTCATTTACCAGAACAAGATCAAATTTCATGACAAAATAATAGTGTTAATAATTGTGTTAAGACTAACATAATCTAAGTATAGGAGTCCTGTTGTGACTGATGTCTTCGGGTGAGACTGTGACAGATAAAAGAACTGGACTAGTGGCTTATAGTCGTGCATGATATCAATTGATATGGTAGAATGAGTTTCCGTGAGCTTGTGTGTGTGTGTGTGTGTGTGTGTGTGTTTGTGTTTGTATGTACGCATTTGTCCAGTAAATTGAGGCGACCTGAGTGAGTGTGGGATCAGTGTGGATTTCCTCCATGCTTCAAATCTGTATTGAAATATTCTGTATAGTGTTCAGAATAATTAAAACAGCTTTTGATTTTTGGTTATTCTATTTATAAACGTGCATATTATTTTTTTACTTGTTTCTTTTGCTTTTATTTATTTATACATTTGAGGAGGAGTGGATACCCATCATCACGCACAGCTGGACAAACTCATCATGGTATGTACCTGTCAGACTTGAAAAGTAACCATATAAACACCTACAACCGAGTGGAATTGATCATTCGGAATTAAACTTATTATAAATAAGTTATATATGTTAATATATTTATATAAACTTATGCTAAAGTGGCTTGTTTAGTCTCAATTTAAATCAAAATTAAATAATTCCTGTCTCATGTAAACATGAATTCCTCTTGTGGTTAATCCAAGTTGTTCTGCGCATGCTTACCCTCACCCGCTGCAAAGACGCACATGTGCAGTCTACTGCCTCCCATTTTGTTGTTTTTGTAAATGAAATAAAGTTGGAAAAAAAGTTCCCGTTGTGTCTATTTCTCTTCTCCTCAGCAGCTCAAAAATGTGAAGTTTTATATATGTGACAAACTAGTAATTTAAAATTGAAGCTAAAACAGTTTATATTAGATAGTTTTTCATGTAGCTGCTAAAGCTATAAAAAGAGATTTACTGCGTGATTACGTTACTTCCACCATCACGTCAGAATGAATACAATGAGAATTAACGTGATGCCATGTAAACCTTTTGTTATGAACCCGTTTTTAAAGTTAGGGGAAAAAGGAGTCAATAACAAAACTAAAATGGAAACAAACTTGATATAACTAAATTTATTTAACAAAAAATGTCCCGGTTCAAATAACAATCCCCACACAAAACTAAAGGTACAGAAAACACAACTAAAACTACACCGGTAATAAAGTTACAAAATAAAGAGACCTCAATGAGGTTATTTACAAATTAACTTTTACAATTACCAAGTACTATTTACAACTATATACAAAACACAAAATACTCTCTAAATCTAACAACAGACGAAAGTCTAAACAAAACCAACAAACACAAATGAGTTTCTCTCCTCAATTAAATTCAAGTCAAAAGCACATTTGTGCATAAAAAAAGGGAAACTAAATAATTCAAACCACTAAGGGTAATCTAACGATTTTACAAACACACAGCCAAATTCTCAAAAGTTATTCCAATGTCATGCAAACCAGCGCTAACTATCCCAGGGCAGACTGAGTCACAGAAGGACACAGCTGCCCTGATTGCTTGTTTCCTTTTAAATTCCATGAAGTGACTGGATTGGTCCAAAACGAGGAAGTGGAGAAATGATGAGTCCAATCAATGTGCCGGTGATCTGACAGCAGGTGAGGTGAATGTGGTTGATCCTTGTTGCAGCTCAGGTAGAATTGGAGGGCTGTCTGATTGGCTGTCCATAGGCATGGGGATGTTACACCTTTATCCAGAATTAAAATGGTAATCTTGAAGCCAAGAAGAATTTAATTCGGAATTAAAAGCATCATGTAATCGCACCCATTGACTTTTTAACTTGTTCTGGATGCAGCATGCTTGTTGTTTGCAGCAAGTGTTTACACAGACATAGTTCCACGTTGCTACGCAGGAAATGTGTTGCAGTCGTTAAGAAGTTTGTAGTTCATGGCCACGAGGGCGCTAAAGGGTTAATCGTAAGTTAGGAAGTACTTTTGCAGAATCTGGTGCCAGGCACACAGAAGCCACCTTTTTGTTTACTAACTTCAGATATCACTATAGCTGGCTGCCAGTTTTAGGTTCAAATTGTGCAAC